>VMDR010017412.1:0-19993 GCA_007922815.1 Macrotus californicus
CTCTGAAAATGGTTCGCTATTCACTTGACCCAGAAAACCCCACAAAATCATGTGAACCAAGAGGTTCAAATCTTCATCTTCATTTTAAGAACACTCGTGAAATTGCCCAGGCCATCAAGGCTATGCACCTCCAAAAAGCCACCAAGTATCTGAAGGGTGTCACTTTACAGAAGCAATGTGGGCCATTCCATCGTTACAACGGTGGAGTTGGTAGGCGTGCCCAGGCCAAACAGAGGGGTGGGACACAGGGTTGGTGGCCCCAAAAGAGTGCTGAGTTTTTGCTGCACGTGCTTAAAAGTGCAGAGAGTAATGCTGAACTTCAGGGTGTAGATGCGGACTCTCTGGTCCTTGAGCACATCCAGGCGAACAAAGCTCCCAAGATGCAGCGCAGAACTCACAGAGCTCAAGGGCGGATGAACCCAGGCAGGAGCTCTCCCTGCCGCACGGAGATGATCCTTCCGGACAAAGAGCAGGTTGTTCCTGAGCCAGAAGAGGAGGTCGCACAGAAGAGTAAGATGTCCCAGAAGAAACTGAAGAAACAAAAACTCATGGCTTGGGAGTAAGTTCAACATAAAATAAATACAAATAAAAGTAAAAAAAAAAAGATAGAGGAACTTTAAATGTATATTACTAAGTCACAGCAGCCAATCTGAAAAGGCTACATACTTTGAGTTCAACTACATGACATCCTGGAGAAGGCAAACTATGGAGAGAGTAAAAATTCCAGTGGTTGGCAGGGGTTAGGTCTGGATGGAGGCAGTCGGGGGAGAAGAGGGATAAATAAGCAGAGCATAGACAATTTTTAGGGCATTTAAAATATTCCATATTGTGCCATCATGACAGATACACGTCATTAAACATTTGATCTATCCCATAGAATGCACAACACTGCGAGTGAACCCTATGCAGACGGCGGACTCAGGGTGATTGTGGAGTGTCAAGTACGCTCATTAACTGTACCCAGCGCATCGCTCTGCTGGGGGATGTTGATTATGGGGAGGCTGTGCATGTGTGCGAACACGGAGTATTTGGGAAATCTCTGTACCTTTTGTTCAATTTTTCTGTGAGCCTAAGCTATTCTAAAATTTAAACCTTTATGAAAAGGGGGGGGAAAGTATGTATCATCTCAAGCCCTTACCCACAAGGCCTTGACTACTGAGGAAATGACATGGTTACTTATCAGCTTGGGATATGGATTACATAATGAGTTGTATTCATAAAGTTCTAGTCTACCTAAGGACTGTTCATCTGTACTTAGAGGGTGGCATTAATAATAACTTATTTTGTTAAAAACAAAACATTTGAGCTATAATTCACTTATAAAATTGACCCTTTTATAGTATACAACAGTGATATTTAGTACATTCACAAGGTTGTGTAGCTATCGTCTTTATCGAAATCTTGAACATTGCCATCCCTCCCCAGAGAAATCCTGCATCCACAGCAGTCACTCCTCTTCTTCCTGCCCAGCCCCTGGCAATCACTCATCTACTTTTTGTCTCTATGGGTTTGCCTGTTCATTCATTAAGCAACCATGTATGGAGTACCTTCTATGTGCCACACAATGTTCTCCACACAAAGATGTGTAAGACCTCTGCAGGAGGTAGTACAGAGCTTCACAGAGAGGTGTTAAAGAAAATGTAAATAAGTAGAGAGATAGATCAAATTCATGGTTCAGAATTCACAATTCAGTACCAATGTCAATTTTCCCCAAAGTAATTCATAGATTCACTACAATATCAATCAACACTTCAAAAGTTTTGTGGAATTTACACACTTAACATTTTTATGGATATACAAAAAGCCAAGAAGAGCCAAGATACTTTTGAAGAGGAAGAATGAGTTGTTTGTTTGGATATCAAGATCTATTATAAAGCTACAATAATTAAGACAGTGTGTTATCGACATAAGGTAGACAAAACCCCAACAAACAGGAGAACCCAGCAGCAGACTTCGGCTCTGGAAGCACAGCATGTAGCAACATGGTATATCTATGAGCGGGAGCGCTGCAGTCTTTCAATAAATGGCGCCAGACAGTTAAGTATCTATATACAGAAACTGGTAAAGTTGGATCCATACCTCACACTAGATTTAAAAGTCAATCCCAGGTGTATTATGGACCTACATGTGAGTGGCAAAACAAAAAGAACATAACAAAGGAAATACCTTCAAATGCATTGAGTAAAAAAAAGAGTTCTTAAGACAAGAAAACATAAACTATGAAAGAAAGCAGTGATATACCGGAATCATCAAAGTTAAAAACTTCTACCCATCAAAGATACCATTACAAGTGAAAGAGGAATCAAAAGAGCAGGAGAGGATACTTGAAATACTATATCTGAGAAAGACTTTACAAACTAATTAAGTAAAAGACACGCTCAAACAGAAAAATGGACAAAAGATTTGAACAAGCACTTAAAAATTCCTAGCCAATCAACGTATGAAAGAGTATTTAATCTCATTAGTACCTGGGGAAACGCAAATTAAAACCACACCAAGCTACAACCACTTACGCACCAAGTTATTTTACCTAAAATTTCAAAAGACTATATACCTAGAATCAGTGCGAATGTGGCACACTTGGAACTCTCATACGTTGTTGGTGTATAAATCAGTGAAACCATTTTGCAGAACAATTTGATATAGTCTAATAAAGTTGAAAACATACATAACTAGCAATTCTACTCCTGGAAAAATTCATACCCATTTGCATCAGGATATATGCACAAGAAACTCATAGTAACGCTTTGTGAGAGCCAAACACGAGAATCTTGACAGTGGTGGCTAGCTGCACCCCCTCTCCTTTGAAAAGAACTATGTATCACTCCCCACACGTGACTTGCCATGCCCCCTGTGGGAGGAGGATACATACCACCTAATTGACTTTTGGCTTGGTCACGAGACATGTTTTGGCCAATATAAGCAGAGCAAACATAATATACATACTTATATATTTTGAATGTTATGTGTATATATATGTAACTAGATATATATAACTATATATATACATTCATAATAGTCTTAATGAGTTTCTGCCAGAGCTCTTGCTTCCACTTCTGTCACAAACACTCACGTCCCAGACAGAGTTTGCTTCTTTAGTCTGTGTCCTGAAATAACAAAACACATGGAAAGGAACCTAAGTTGATATAATTTATAAAGTATCAAGAGCAAGAAGCAGCCCTGACTGGTGTGGCTCAGTTGGCTGGGTGTCATCCTGCAAAGTGAAAGGTTGCTGGTTCGACTCCTGGTCGGGGCACATGCCTAGGTTGTGGATTCAGTCCTCGGATCGGGGCACATATGAGAGGCAACTGATCAATGTTTCTCTCTAACACTGATCTTTCTCTCCTTCTCTTTCTCCCTCCCTTCCCCTCTCCAAAAATATATAAATAAAATCTTTAAAAAAAAAAAAAGAGCAAGAAGCAAATGTTTGTTATTGAAGCCAGTAAGACTGAGAGGTTGTTTATGGCAGCAAAGCTAATATACAACAAAAGAGTAGATAAATCGTGGCATATATTGTTAGGGTTGTCGGTGATGCGGGCTGTGAAAAAATTCACAAAGAGAAGAAAATGTAGTGAAAATCTTTATTCACTTTCCAAGAAAGGAGAGGGGCATGGTATAGAGAGATATACCAGCATTGAGTTGTGGGGGCTTTGAGCTTTTATTGGATAATAATTGGATTAAAAATGGGTGGGATGCTATTGTGTGGCCCCTGGACTGTTGGGGGCATTGTAACACCAGGCTGCAATTTGTTCCAATGTTATCTTCTGCCCCTGGCTATAGGAAGTGGTTAGTCACATCCTGTTCTTGCTTTCCAGTAATTTCCAGTCCTGGGGACATAAGCTCAGAAGAGTAAATGTTTATGTTTATGTTTAACAAGGTCAGTGGCCTGCTCAGCAAACCGTGCCAGAGAGCAAGCGGCACTGACCGTATCCTTTCCTATACCAAAGATGGAACACCACGCAGCAATGAAAATGAGTATGGCATGAACACACATAACATAGGATAACAAAATAATGGTGAATAAGAAGCCAGATACAAAATAATATATATAGTATGAGTTCATCTAAACAAAGTTCAAAACAGACAAAGCAACTTTCCTTTTGGGGAATTCATAGGTGGATGATGACATTGAAAAAAAAAAAAAGCCAGGACGTGATTGCCATAAAAGTCCGGGTAGTGACCATCTCCAGGGGCGGGAGAGGAGGCAGGGTGGTGGGAACAAGGTAAGAGTCAACGGTACCGGCAATGTTCTAGATGTTGAACTGATGTGCTCCCTTTAGATTTTTCTTTGAACAGTGCATTTTTGTTATCTAAATGTCTATGTATATTTCACAATGAAAAAGTTTTTTAAAAATTTCCTGTCATTGCTCATTTGTTCCTCTAAATCTTCCTTGAAAGTTTCCAGTTACCACTCTCACCTGGAAGTCACTATAATTTAATTTCGTAATTGAGATTTCACAAGATGTTAGATCAAAATGCCTTAGAATATCTAACACTTCTCTTGTTCCTGGAATTCATAACCCAAAAACCCCCCAGAAAACCATTCACATCAATCTGGCAAGGTCTGCTATTTATAATTCATCACTGCTGTTGATTAGTCAGAATTCCTTCATCCTTTAGAGGCTTACACATTTTTTCTCTTTAAATATTTATTCCACTATTTATTTAATGTTGAGATCATAGTTGCATTATGGTGATTTCCAGAAACATTTTTGAAATTCATGCATTTATTTCTCATTCTCTAATTCTTATTATTTATTCAGCGCCTGCAGTATAGATGGAGATGAATGAAAATAATGACACCCTTGATATTTTAGAAACATTACAATAAACAGAATTTTTAACCTATGTTATAGAATGAGACCCATTACTACTGGGTGACTCTGATCTTCCTGCTGTGTTTTAAGCACCGGCAGTGAGTCACACAGCACCGCTGGTGTTTCATTGCATCATGACTGGGCCTTTTTCTTTTCCTACTTCGGGAAGCTTTTCAATGGCCATTCAGCTTTTTAGTCATCTCCCTGACTTTGATACCCTAATTCCTCGTTGGTTATCAAGTTTCTTCTAATCTCATTTACAAGAAATTCTAAAGACCACTTCATTTCCTATAGTTACAACTCACTAATAAGTGGTTTTCCAAACTATCATGATTGTAAACTTTCATCATCTAATTTCTACTGCTTCTCTGAAAACAGGGTTTCCCTTATACCTCCAGGTGTTACCTGGGTGGCAGGTCATAGGTGACAACATGTCCATGCAAGATAATTTCCTGTCTCTGGGAGCAATCACAGATGATGGTGGTAAACGCCACAGGTACCATCTTCTGACCTCTCTTGTGTGGGATACCCTTGTATTAGCCAGGATCTAACCAGGACAATAGAAAGCACTCTAAGTATTTGAAACAGAGGGAATGTAATGCAGGAAATTAATTCCACAGCTGATGGGGGAGCTGAGAAGCCAACAGTGGATGGTGAAGCAGTCCAGAGGTTATGGACAGAAGGAAGACTCTGCTGCACCTAGGCTGGAGGAACAAAGAGAGGAAGTAGTATGACTGGGGCCAGGGTCACCCTGTCGAGGCCGAAACAGTGGCAGGACTGTCAGGCTGGTAACGGAGCCATGGAGCAGATGCAGCCATTGTTGCAGATTTCACACAAGGCAGAAATGGGGGTGCTGTGTGAAGATCCTGGCTTCTCCCGCCCTCTAATCCTCTACCAGTGCTTCCCATTAGATGGAACCAGCTGAAAAACATCAGGAGCTGGAGAACAGGGGAAGAGCCAGAAATGAAGGAACTGCAGAGAAAGGGGGAGTCAGAGAAGTCATAACACTTGTTTCCAAAGAGTCAAATGGCTATCACTTGGGAGAGGGAATGAATTTATTTACCGTGGCACCATGGGAGGGTGAATAGAGGAAAAATTAAGTAAAACAAATTTAAACTCAAAATAAGGAAGAATATTTAAATAAGCAGAACTGTCTGAAAAGGGGAACAGTTTGCCTTGAAAAGTGACAATCTTGGAGTCTGTAATTTGGTAAATATTTTGAAATGTTTCAAATGAAATGTTTTCCTACAAGTTCTACATGATGCCATTAAAAGCCACAGAAAAAATGTGACAGAATCCAGGTAGTGGATATAGGGGTATTCACTGTAAAATCTTGTGACTTTGCTGCATGTTTGAAATTTTCTATAATAAAATGTTGGAAAACATCACTGCAGTCAGCAAAACATGTAGGCCTACAAAATGGGATCATCTGCTCATAAATGTAATTTGTTCTCTGTAGCTCAGTAACAAATTACCCCAAAAACTTAGCACTTAAAGCAGCAAACAGTTATCTCAGTTTCTGAGGACTAGGAATTCAGGATCCCTTTAGCTGGGTAGCTCTGGCTCAGAGTATCTCTCGAGGTTTCAGTGAAGCTGGGCCCTGCAGGCTTGAATGGGAAGGGTGCACTTCCAGACTCACCCATGTGGTTGTTGGCAGGACATAGTTCATCAAAGGACGTTGGCTGCAGTCCTCAGTGCTCTGCCAGGTTGACCTTTCCACAGGGCTGCCCGAGTGTTCTCCCGACATGGCAGCTGACTTCCCTCAGAACAAGCTACAGTGTTAGACCTTGCAGTGAAAATAAAAGCATGTACCAAGATTCTGGGAAGATGGTAGCCATGGTTATGGTGACCTAGCTTGTAGATCTTTCCAAATTCCCCCACAAAAACACGATAATCAGATCGTAAAACCCAAAACCTTTGAACAATATTTACAGCAAAACTAGGTGACCAAGTGTCCCATAAACCTGAGATTACGAGCAGGTGCTGGGGAGTGGGCGCGCAACCCACCCAGAGCTACTGCCATCCGTGTACCGGGTCCGGGCGGGGGAGGGGGCGGGGGCAGGGGCAGGAAGCAAAGGGAAACAATGAGGCATTTGACAGCCCTAGAAAGAAAAACCTAAAATAGCCAATAGGTGTTTACTAGAAAGTGTTAAGTGCAAAACCCTAATAGCAAGTGAGAATAGGACCTCACTGTACAAAGGCCTATGCGGGCCGGAGCAGTTTAGACTCTGCCCTCTAGAAAATAACCAACCATGGCGGCCACGGCAGGGTCCCCCACTGGGAAGGCACTGCTAGAAATGGAACCAAAACTGAGCACGGTAGGGAAACAAGGACAAAGGAAAGAGAAAGTCCAGACGAAAGTGGGGCAGGAAAATAGAACCAGGAAATCTCAGAAACCAAAGCATCCTCGTGTTGACACTACACAAAGACAACCAAAGAGGAAGCTCTGCGAAGTTGAAAAAGAGACAAGCAAACCAAGCCTCCTTCCAAAATTCTGGGAAAACTAATTTCACGTCACTATGGACAACAGACAAGTGTGCTACTCAGATGCCAAACAAGCTTGTAAGAAAAAAAGAGAGAGAATAAAGAGCAGAATAACAACCCAATGAAATCATGCCTAAAAGAAATATTTAAAAAAAGATTAACATATGAATATACTATTGCACAAAATGCTAAAAAGCATCAAGAATATTATTCAAGACCTGAAAGAACATTAGTCAGAATCAGAAATATTCAGAAATGAGGTGACAGAATGCCCAGAAAGGAAATAGAAATATAAAATTTTAAAAACCATGTTAAAAATAAAGACTAAACTTGAATGAACACAAGAGCAAATAAAAACAAGTGACATATTAAGAAAAAGGAAATGAAAGTGAAGAGTATTCTATGAATAAAAAAGAAATAAAGAAAACTAAAGAATTTGAGAGAAAGTTCCAAATACTGAAGACAGGCAAAGAAAATTTAACACATGGCTAATAGAAGTCCTTAAAGAATAAAAAAAAAGAAGAAAATAAATACTAAAAATATAATTCAAAGAAGCTTTCCTAAAATTTAGAAAACAAACAAGTCGGCCCTGGCCGGGTAGCTCAGTTGGTTAGATCATTGTCCTGACACACTGAGGTTGTGGGTTCGATCCCTGGGCAAGGCACATACAAGAACCAACCAATGAATGTGTAAGTGAGTGGACAATAAATTGATGTTTCTCTCTCTCTCCCTTCTCCTATCTCTCTAAAATCGACAAAAAAACAAACAAGCCTAAAACTACATATTGAAAAAGCACATTGGGCATCTTAAAATAGTAACACAGAATGACCAACACTAAGTTATAATCTAGTAAAATTATATGGCTTTAAAGAAAAAGAAAAAATATTTTAAGAATATAGACAAGACCACATGACATAAAATTAGAAATAAAATTATATCTGTATATTTAGATTCAATAGCAACATTTTGTGCCAGAAGGATATGAAATAACATATATAAGACATTCAAGGGAAGAAAATATGAATCATGGGTTTTATAGCTAGCAAAACTGATCTTTAACTACAAAGGGCACAGATAAATTTTTACATCATGAAAGAACTCAGTGAGTATTCCTCCTGTGAGCCACTGCTACTGGAGGAAGAGTTCCAGACCATCCAAATGACTAGATTGTTGGCATAAGAACCAATGGTAAACAGAAGCACATAGCTCCTTGTAGAACTAAGACTAAATGAAGGTGAGAGAGAGATGATAGTATGTAGTAGATTAAATATCTTTCATATGTGTATTCCCCTCCATCCTATCAACTTCCGTATCCCTGTCAAATTCAAGCATTCACCGTCTTCCACTTGAATCAAAGCAAAAGTTCTTATCAAAGCAAAAGTTCTTATCCAAGCCTACTTCATACTATTCTTGCTACCATTTCAATCCAACCTCCAATTTAAAACCAGGATGTTCTAAAATCTACATTTCTGATCATCTTAGTGCTTTTATTCACAATTCTTCAGTGGTTTTCTATAGTCTATAAGATAAAACCTAAACACACAAGGCATATCCTTAATTCCTCCTTCCTTTGACGGTGCACTTAGATTTCTTTTGGGAATTATCTTTTCCCCATTCGGGGCAGTGTTGGTAGGACAATTAATCAGAATGCCCTAGATGGATGGGTCCATAATATGAGGTCAATTACACTCTCTCAGGATTTTGAATCCTGAGTCAAGTTATGCAGGGATGAAAAAATGTGTTGGTGATCACTCACTCTGGCAGACGGTTGAGTAGTTCCTGCTGCCTACAGTTCTGCAGCTGCTCTTGGTCCTATTTCCAAGCCTAGTTCTCCAGCTTTCCCGTCAGTTCTGTGAGCTACTCATCTTTCCAATAAATTCCCTTTTTGTTTACATCAGCCAAGTCAGTTCTTTTGCTTATGACCAAAAAACCATAACAGGCACATGGACCCCATTTTCCAGCCTTACCTCTTACCATCACGTGCTATGTTTTCCTCTCCTGCAATAACATACTCCTGACAGTTCTCTTACCCTGAATGCACCCTTACCCTCCCTCCTAAGAAGCCTGTTGACACAGATCTCAGTTGCAGGCCAAGTGCTATGTCTTTTCCAAGGCTACGTTGCCTTCGCTGTCCCCACCCCACCCCCAACCAATGCACTGGTATACCTTGAACATAACTATTGTTCCTATTGTAATATTTTGAGACTTTATTTATTTTTAGAGATAGGGGAAGGGAAGAAGAAACAGAGGGAGAGAAATATTGATGTGAGAGAGAAACATCAATCAGTTGTCTCCCCTATGCTCCCTGACCGGGGACGAACCCACAAAACAGGCATGGGCCGTGGCTGGTAATCCAACCAGCAAACTTCCAGTTTGCCAGACGCCCAACCAACTGAGCCACACCGATCAGGGCTCTACTTTAACTTTTTTGTATGTCTCCCACTAGACTCTCAAGCTTTTTGCGGAAAAGGACCGTATCTTTTTATCTCTGATTCCTCAAGCCAGTCCAGCCAGCCCCTGCCTCCACAAACCTGAAAATGGTTAATAAGTGCACAAATGAGGCCTGCCCTGCAAGACACCTCAGTAAGGCAGCTTGAAAGCCGCAGCTCCGTGTTCTCTGTTTTAAAGGCGAGTGTTAGTATGTGCTCCTCACACATGTAACAGTTTCATTTACTTTCACCCCTTTTAGGATCACCTTCTCAGAAGGAAGAGAAGAGGAAGGGTTTTCTTTACTCTACCAAGATTTTCCTATTTCAATGGCTCCTCGAAAAGCCAACTATGGATGGCGTCCCAACAAGTTACACAACAAGGATCAGAGCTTCTTTCCCTGCTTTCCCTCATTCCTGGAACTTGCTGTTTTGGCTCTTCCTGAGGAATGTTTTCATTAGAATTTGTTTCCATTACAAAGATTTTTATTTAAAACATTCAGGGTTTAGCAGTCAGGTGGCTTTCAAGTTGTAAACAAGAATGTACTTTGGGGAACTGGAGAACTCCAGAATGTGGAAGTGTCTCATACAAATCAGAGAAGCTATTTGTTGCCATGCGGAAAGATCAGCAGCCTTAGGCTTAAATTACCGGCCCTTCTGATTCATACCCCAATTAAATGCCTTTCATCCACTGTTTCATATCTACCAGTGCACACTTCCGTTCACTGAGGAAAAAGAGGGGGGTGGGGGTTAAAATATTAAAAGTGGATGCCTCTGGGGAAAATTACTGAGGTTGAGGAAAAAATGGGGTAGGAAGATACTTATTTTCATGATAAGCCCTTCTGTACTGTTTATTTTATAACCATGTGTATATATTACTGTTTCTTTTAAAATTCTGTTTAAATTTTATCTGACTATATTAGCAACATATATTTGCTGCTTCTCTTTGTTGATATTATTTAATAAAATGCTGTAATTCTAATGATTATTTCTCCTATACCCACTAGACCAGTGGCTTCCAAATGCTTTTGAAATAAACTTTATTGAGGCATAGTTTATGCACAATAAAATGCACGTACAGTTCAATGAGCTGTGATGAATGGGTATATTGGTGGAACTACCACAACGATTAAGATATGGAACATTCATATCGTCTGAAAAATTTCCCTTGTGGCCCTTTGCGGTCACTCTCCAACTCCTGCCCCCAAGCAGCCACTGATCTGCCCTCTATCACCATAGATAGAATTTCGTTTTATCTAGAGCTTCATATAATACCGTCATGAACTACGTGCTCTTTTACATCTGGCTTATTTTGCTCAGCAAAATGTTTTGAGTTGACCATGTTGTGTGCATGCTAGTTTGTTTTTTTCATTGCTGAGTAGACCGTATGGATATACCACTGTTTATTCATCCATTTGCCTACTGTTGGACATTTAGACTCCAGTTCAGGACCATTAAGAATAAGCCATCGTGTTCAGAGTACCTCCCCTGCTAGGGCAGCGTATGGACTCTCTAACCACTATGCTGTACACCTGAAACTAATGCAAAATAATATTGAATGTGAACTGCAGTTGAAAAATAAAATTTAAAAAGAGAATAAAGCCATCGTTAGCATTTGTGTCCAAGTGTTTGTGTAAGTGTATGCTTTCATTACTCCTGCAATAAATCCCTAGGTGTCAACTGTGGGGTGATAACTGTGTAAGAAATCAACAAACTATCTTCGAAAGTGGTGGTGTATTTAATAGTTCCGGTTGCTTCCCATCCTGCAACACTTGCATTGCCAGTCTTTCTTTTAATTAAAAAAAACCCCACTTTATTGGTGCATAAATATCTAGGAGTTGGTATGGTGAGTGAATATTGAACTTTTTTTTAATCTCCACCCAAGCATATGTTTATTGATTTTAGAGAGAGAGGAGAGATAGGGAGACAGACAGGTATCAGTTTGTCGTTTCACTTATTTACACATTCATTGGTGCCTTCTTTTTCTTTTAAGATTTTATTCATTGATTTTTAGAGAGAGGGAAAAGGAGGGAGAATGAGAGAGAGAGAAACATCGATCGGTTGCCTCTCACATGCTACCAGCTGGGTACCTGACCCACAACCCAGGCATGTGCCCTGACTGGGAATTGAACCAAAGACCTTTCGGTTTTTGGGAAAACACCCAACCCACTGGACCACAACAATCAGGGCTCTGATTCATTTTGAGTTAATTTTTTGTACAATAAAAGATATGGAATGGTTTCATTCTTTTCCATATAGATAGCTAGTTGTTCTACAAACATTTATTAAAAAGACAGTTTTCCCCATTGAGTTTACCTTGGCACTTAGTCAAAATAAAAAATGGCCTTAAGCCCTGGCTGGTGTGGCTCGGTGGATTGAGTGCCAGCCTGAGAAGCAAAGTGTCACTGGTTCGATTCCCACTCAGAGCACATGCCTGGGTTGCAGGCCAGGTCCCCAGAAGGGGGCACACGAGAGGCAACCACACATTGATGTTTCTCCCCCTCTCTTTTTCCCTCCTTTCCCTTCTCTCTAAAAATAAATAAATTAAATCTTTTTTAAAAATGGCCTTATATGTATGGCTCTATTTCTGGGCTCAATATTCTGTTTCCTTGATCTCATGACTACTTACACCAATACCACACTGTTTTTGACTACTGTTGCTTTTAAAGTTTTTAAATCGCATGGTAAAAACCCTCCAACTTTATTCTTCCTTTTCTAAATCGTTTGAGCTAATCTAAGTTCTTTTCATTTCCATACAAATGTTGGAATCACCTTGTTAATTTCTTCTTGGATTTCAACTATAATTGCAATTAATCCATCGATCAGTTTCGGAATAGCTGGTATCTTAACAATACTGAGCCTTCCATGGTATATTTTCCATTTACTTACATCTTTTAAAATTTTTCTCGGCAATATTTTATAAAGTTTTCAATACACAGATCTTGCACATATGTTATTAAATTTATCCTTATCATGTTTTTGGACATTATTGTGAATGTTATTGCCTTTTAAATTTCTATTTCTGATTATTCATTTCCAGTATTTTTGGTACATTCACATTTTTGCATATTGACAGTATACCCTGTGGCACTGCAAAATTCACTTCAGGGTTCTAGCACCTTTTTGTAGATTCCTTACATTTAATATGCATGACCATGTTATGTACAAATAGAACTTTGCTTTTAAAATTTCTAATCTACATACTTTCTATCTTCTTGCCTTATTCCACTAGTTAATACCTACAGTACAAACTTGAAGTAATGAGAATAGATATCCTTTCTTTTTTTTCTTTTAAAATTTCTATTATTGTTGTTCATTTACAGTTGTCTCCCTTTGTCCCCCATTACTCTCCCCTACCCTGGCCACCCCCTCTCCCACATTCAGTCCTCCCCCTCCCACCCAGTTTGTCTTTGTCCCTGGGTCCTTCATACATGTTTCTTGACTTGACCCTACCCCTTCTTTCCCCTGTTATGTCCCTCCCCCTGCCCCTCTGGTCACTGTCAGTTGGTTCTTTATTTAAATGTCTCTGGTTCTATTTTGCTTGCTTGTTTGTTTTGCTGATTAGGTTCCACTTATAGGTGAGATCATATGGTATTTGTCTTTCATCACCTGGCTTATTTTATTTAGCATAATGCTCTCCAGTTCCATCCATGCTGTCACAAAGGGTAGGAATTCCTTCTTTCTTTCTGCTGCGTAGTATTCCATTGTGTAAATGTACCACAATTTTTTGATTCACTCATTTACTGATGGGCACCTGGGCTATTTCCAGCACTTGGCTATTGTAAATAATGTTGCTATGAACATTGGGGTGCATAAGTTCTTTTGAATTGGTGTTTCACCATAAAAGTTCTAGAGGAAAACAGGCAGGAAAATTTCAGATATCCCACATAGCAATATTTTCACTGATATGTCCCCTAGAGCAAGTATTATAAAGGAAAGAATAAACAAATAAGACTATATCAAATTAAAAAGTTTCTGCATGGCTAAAGAAAACATCAGCAAAATGAAAAGGGAGTCAACTGTATGGGAAAATATATTTGCCAATGATACCTCAGACAAGGATTTGATCTCCAAAATATATAAAGAACTCACATGACTCCACTCCAGAAAGACAAACAGTCCAATTAAAAATGGGCAAAGGAGCTGAACAGACACTTCTCCAAGGAGGACAAACAGAGGGCCCAGAAACATAGGAAAGGATGCTCAGCATCACTAGCCATCAGAGAAATGTAAATTAAAACCACAGTGAGACACCACTTCACACCAGTCAGAATGACCATCACAAGTGCTGATGAGGTTGTGGAGAAAATGTAACCCTGGTATACTGTTGGTGGGAGAACAGATACCCTCTCTTTGTTCTCAATCACATGGGCATAGGTGTGATGTTAGTAATAGGGTTTTTTAACCAATTAAAAAATGTGGAATTTTACAATGTCATTCATTTTTATATGTACAGTTCACTGGTATTAAGTATACTGATATTGTTCCGCAACCAACACCATCATTAATCTCCAGAATTCTCTTGTCTTGCAAAACTGAAACTCTTCAACCACCAAACAATAAATTTTCAGTCCATCCTCCTCCCAAAGCCTGGCAACCACCATTCTACTTTCTGTCTCTACAATCTTAACTACTTTAAGTACCTTGTAATTGTTGTGTGTGTGTGACCGGTTTATTTCATTCAGCATAAAGTTCTCAAGTTTCATCCATGTTGTAGCATATGTCAGAATTTCCTTCCTTTTTAAGGCTGAATAGCATTCCATTATATGTATATTCCACATTTTACTTATACACTCATCCATCAATGGACCCTGGAGTTGTTTCCATGTTGTATGTATTGTGATTAATGGGCTATAAACATGGTATACAAATACTTCTTCAAGACCCTGTTTTCAGCCCTAGACAGATACCTCAGGTGGTTAGGGCATCATCCTGATAAGCCAAGGTTGTGGGTTTCATTCCTGGTCAGGGCACACACAAGAAACAACCAATGAATGCATAAATTAGTGGAACAACAAACTGATGATGTTGCTCTCTCTCAAAAAAACAAAAAACAAAAAACACCTCTGTTTTCAATTCTTTGGAGTGTATACCCAGAAGTGAAATTGCTGGATAATAAGGTAATTCTATGTTTAATTTTTTTGAGTAATCATCATACTGCTTTCCACAGCAGCTGCACCATTTTACATTTCCACCAGCAGTGTACCAGGATTTTAATTTCTCCACATCATGTCAATACTTATTATTTTCTGTTTTTCAATAGTAGACATCCTATTGATGTAGTATCTCATAATACTTTTGATTTGCATTTCTCTAGTGATTAGTGATGTTGAGAATCTTTTCATGTATTTACTGGTCATTTGTATATTTTCTTCGGAGAAATGTCTATTCAAGAATGTTGCCCATTATTTAATCAAGTTGCTTTTCATTGTTGGATGCCAGGAGTTCTCTATATAGTCAATATCCTGGCTCCTTTACCAGGTATGATCTGCAAACATGTTCTTCCATTCTGTGGGTTGCCTTTTTACTATTTTGAGGCACAAATTTTCAAGTAGTCCAATTAATCTATATTTTCTTTTTTGTATCTGCCTTCAGTTTCAGTAATAGGTTTTTTAAGTATATTTTATTGATTATGCTATTACAGTTGTCCACTTTTTTCTCCCCCTCTACCCTGCACCACCCCCTACCAGCATTCCTCCCTTGGTCATTGCCCATGGGTCATATATATAAATAAGTTCTTTGGCTTTTTCATTTCCTATACTGTTCTTAACCTCCCCCTGTCTATTTCGTACCTACCACTTATGCTTCTTATTCCTTGTACTTTCCCCCCTGTTTTCCTCTGACCCCTCCCTGCTGATAACCCTCCATGTGGTCTCCATTTCTGTGATTCTATTCCTCTTCTAGTTATTTCCTTTGTTTTAGTTTTGTTTCTTTTTTAGGTTAAGTTGTTGATAGTTGTGAGTTTGTTGTCATTTTACTGTTCACAGTTTTGATCTTCTTTATCTTACATAAGTCCCTTTAACATTTCATATAATAAGGGCTTGTGATGATGAACTCCTTTAACTTGACCTTACCTGGGAAGTACTTTATCTGCTCTTTCATTCTAAATGATAGCTTTGCTGGATAGAGTAATCTTGGATGTAGGTCTTTGCCTTTCATGACTTGGAATACTTCTTTCCAGCCCCTTCTTGCCTACAAGGTTTCTTTTGAGAAATCAGCTGACAGTCTTATGGGAACTCCTTTGGAGGTAATTCTCTCCTTTTCTCTGGCTGCTTTTAAGATTCTCTCCTTATCTTTAATCTTGGATAATTTAATTATGATGTGTCTTGCTGTGCTCCTTCTTGGGTCCAATTTCTTTGGGACTCTGAGCTTCCTGGACTTCCTGGAAGTCTATTTCCTTCACCAGCTTGTGGAAGTTTTCCTTCATTATTTTTTCAAGTAAGTTTTCAATTTCTTCCTCTTCCTCTTCTCCTTCTGGTACCCCTATGATTCAGTTGTTGGAACATTTGAAGTTGCCCCAAGGTTTCCTAAGCCTCTCCTCATTTTTTTGAATTCTTGTTTCTTCATTCTGTTCTGGTTGCATGTTTATTTCTTCCTTCTGTTCCACATCATTGAACTGAGTACCAGTTTCCTTCCCTTCACTGATGGTTCCCTGTATATTTTCCTTTATTTCACTTTTCACAGTCTTCACTTTTTCCTCTATTTTGAGACTATATTCAACCATTTCTGTAAGCATCCTGATTACCAATGTTTTGAACTCTGCTTCTGATAGGTTGGCTATCTCCTTGTCACTTAGTTCTATTTTTGGAGCTTTGACCTATTCTTTCATTTGGGCCATATTTTGCACCTCCTTGGTGCACCTGTTACATTGTAAGGGGCGGAGCCTTAAGTATTCACCAGGGTTGAGCAACCCATGTCACTGCACTGTGGCACTGTATATGGGAAAGGGGTCAGAGAGGGAACAATGCTACTTGCTCAGTTCTTGCTGGCTTTCAGTCACTTGCCCTGCTATCCACAAGCAAATTGGGCCCTTCTGGTGCTGCTTCCCCAGGTGGGTGAGTTTGTGCACATTCTAGGACCCTGTGGGTCTCTCTAATGAACTCTCCTGTGAGGCTGGGAATTTTTCCCAATGCCACAATCCCTACGGATTTTTACAGCCAGAGGTTTTGAAGCTTTAGTTTCCCAATGTGGAACCCTGGGTTGCGCAGTCTCTCTCACTCCCAGTTGTTCCTCCGACTTATCTGCACGTGAATATGAGACCACTCAGTCTGCCAGCCACTGCTTCTCTCTCCTGGTCTGTTGCCTTGCTGCACATCCTCTCCACCCTGGCTGCCCATCTCCACCCCTCCTTCCAGTCTGGATGAATGTTTCTTCTTTAATTCCTTGGTCATTGGACTTCCATACAGTTCTGTTTTCTGGCAGTTCTTTTTTTTTTTTATTTTTAGCTTTGTTGTTGTCCTTCTTTTGGTTGTGTGAAGAAGCAAAGTATATCTACCTACACCTCCATCTTGGGTGGAAGTCCCAGTAGTAGGTTTTTTTAAAGACCTTTATTAGGTAAAGAAAGTCTTCTGCTAATCCTAGTTTGTTGAGAGGTGGGGTTTTTTTTGTTTGTTTCTTTGTTGTTTGGTTTTGTTTTTACCATGAATGGATGTATAATTTTGTCAAAAAACACTTTTGGTGGATATTGAGATAATCATATGGTCTTTCTCCTTTACCCTGTTAATATGACGCATCACACTTACATGTTAAACCACACTTGCATTCCTGGAACAACTCCACTTGGTCACTCTGTATTATCCTTTTTATATGTTTCTGGGTCCTATTTGCCAATATTTTGTTAAGGATTTTTGTATCTATTTTCATGACAGATATTTGTCTACAGTTTTCTTGAAATGTTATTTTCTGGTTTTGGTATCAGAGTAATGATGGTCTCATAAAATTAGTTGGAAAGTGACCCCTCCTTTTTTACTTCCTGGAAAAACTGCTATTATTGCTTCCTTAGGTAGAAATTCACCAGTAAAGCTATCTGGGTACAAAGTTTGCATTGGGGAAAGTTTGAAATTATGGATTCAATTTGTTTAATTGACTTAGGGCTATTCATGTACTCTATTTCTTCTTGAATCTGTTTTTGTAATTTGTGTTTCGGTGAATTTGTCTTTTTCAACTAAGCTGTTCAATTTGTGAGCATAGACTTGTTCGAAGTAGTCCCTTGTTATCCTTTTAATGTATGTAGTTTCTCCAATGATAATCTCTGTTTCATTCCTGGTATTAGTAATCTGTCTTTTTTTTCTCTTGGTCAGTATGGTTAAAGGCTTAGCAAGTTTATTAATCTTTTCAAAGAATCAGGTTTTGGTTTTATTCATTTTTCTCCACCTACTTTTTTTATCCTCACCCGAGGACATTTTTCATTGCCTTTAGAGAAAGGAAGAGAGAGAGGGGGAGAGACACACACACAGAGAGATAGAGAGAGAGAGATAGAGATAGAGAGAAAGAGGAAAACATCGATGTTAGAGAGAAACATCAATTGGTTGCCTTCTCATACACATCACAACCAGGATGGAACCCACCACCTGGGTACGTGCCCTGACTGCGCATCAAACCTGTGATCCTTCTGTCTAAGGGATGACTCTCCCGCCAACTGAGCCACACCGGCCAGGGCTCTGTCTACTTTTAATTCCATTGATTTCTATTCTTATTATTCACTTTATGATCTACTTACTCCAAGTTTAATTTACTTTTTTTTTTTTAGCTTAAGGTAAATGCTGAGATCACTAGTTTTAGATCTTTCTTATTTTATTGCATAAGTATTTAAAGATATAAATTTCTTCTATGCTTTTCTTCAGCTGTTTTTTACTGCAACCAATAGCAAAAGCACACATGCCTCAGGCACGCAACTGAGAAAAGAAGTTTCACAGAAAAATCTTTCCCGCACTATGTGCAATGCACTGGTATTTTCTATTGTATTCCATTGTTTAAGACGTGCTGTTCATGACTGATTAAACTGAAGCATAATCTAGACATTTTTTTGCAATGACTTGTGTTATTTTAAGATTGGGTTGCTCATTATGCCCTGACTACAGTTTGACAGCACTTCCTGTTCGAGGAGCTCTATTAAATTGTAGAGTCAAAGGCTCAAAGCCTATGAGTATGTACAACAGAATGTGTTAAACTTTGTTTTAGGGTGAGCCTAGAAATTTAGCTGAGATTCTTGTTTTATATAATAATACACAAATTTTCTATGACATCCCTGATGAAAGCTCTGAATATGTTTCAAAGATACCTTTTATCACGAGTACATAGACTTTGGTTTTAGAGTTTCTATGATTAAATATTTACCCATAATACTGTCCTCAATATTAATACCCATAATATTGTTATGGGTATTTTACCCATAAGGACAATACCCATATTTGTTCCAAATATGTCCCATATTTTACCCATAATATGTCCTAAGTACAATCTGATCTATGTACTTAGAGATCAGACATTCAAATGTTTCCAATATTATGTTCTCCTTAATCATTACAATATCCAACGCAGGTAAGCTACAAAAAAATGACAATAACCTTTCAGATTTATGCATGAAGAATTTTGAAAGTCAAAAGTATGCCATGCCACTCAAGAAAAAAATCTAATGCTCTCAATGGTGCCTCATAACTACAAAAATTTGAAGCAGCAATATAATTGACTAACGCTTTTGTAAAGTAACTTAGCAAGAGCTGTAAAAAGTTTGTAGAAACAAAAACAAGAAGACTTCTTTGACCTGCTAATTCTATTTCTGGAATTTCATTGTAACAAAATGATTCAAACCAAGGGGGGAAACTTTGAAATAAGCTTTGAAAAAAGCATAAATAAGGAATTGGAAACAACGTTAAAATGCCAAAACACAGTTGAATAAATGACTGTGTCCTCTAAGAAACATTATACAGTAATTGAAAACCTTTACAAAGGTAACAGCATAAGAAAACGTTCATAAGGTGAGATATATACAAGTATGTATGATTACAACCATGTAAGGGAAAAAACTATGCATTAGCACTGGAATTAACAAAAATGTTACCTGCTTTTTCTATCAGATTAGAGAAATAGGAGTAAATTTTTTTTATTTTCATGTATTTTCCAAATTCTATTTAATAGCATATGAATTTTAAAATATAACACCTATTAAAAATGTTGGCTATTAGGATTATATAATGGACAAATACATGATATAAAAAGCACAGTAAGGCCTTGGCTGGGGTGACTCAGTGGATTGAGAGCCAGCCT
>VMDR010017413.1:0-20143 GCA_007922815.1 Macrotus californicus
CCAAAAACTGCAATAAAAGATTCGATGTAAACAAAAATCCACTTAAGAAAATTATAGTCTTCTTAATCATGCTGATAAAGCTATCTAGGTTTTTAAAAATAATTATTTGACATACTGTTTTACTGAAAAAGAAAAAATAAAATGACTGCCTTACCTGAACAACAGAAAGAATCCATAAATTTCGAAGATCATGCCTATCAAAGGCCAACCAATAAGGACTACAAATACACCACCCAGGAAAAATCCTGTGGCTTTCATTTTATGCTTTTGGAAGAAGAATCTGAATGTTCTTTCTAAACCAATTACAAAAGCCAAGCCAGCCACAAATAAAACCTACAGAAGAAGAAAAAAATGCAACATAGAAAAAGTAGGTAAGCACACTGCATAACTGTGAAAAGTAAGGTCAAAGCTAAATATAAAAAAAGGAGCACATCTGGCTTTTACTGTGGGCAACCGGCCAGAGAAAACTACAGTGCACACCGAGAAGCAGAACCGAGGAGTGGGCTGAGCATGTGAAAGCTGTGGTGGTCCTGCGCTATTCTCAATCCTCTATTTGATGAAACGGAGCAAAAGGAACGAGGGATGACGAGACGGTACCAATCAGCATCTGCATCAGCAGTGGTTTTCCCAGGGTTAGCTACGTGGAGACAGCTTCATCAAGCAGATGAATAGCAAGGCAAACGAGGGAAGCTGACCGCAAATATGTCACCTGGAGGTACTGCCGGTTCTGCCAACTTCACCCTGGGCTATAGGGGCTCGTACGGATTGGTGAGAAGAGAGACATGGCCAAGGTGATAGAAGAAGAAAACATACCAAGCCAGGAAAAGGGTTCCAGCTCTACTGATTCAGGAATACATGGTGGCAGCAGTAATAAAAATACAGCCACGTGTTCCTAAATGTACACATACTTTGTATGTTTTCAGATAGTGGGCAGGAAATGGTGATTAGAAGCTCGTTTTTCTCCAAGTTTTATTCCCAAATCCTTGCCTTTCATTATTGACATTTTGTAGTGAAAAATATTTCACATAAACATTGACTAAGCCAACGGTTAAACTTCATATTGATACCAATGCTGTTTATATTATTTATTAAACACCAATTTTGAACAATTTTGTTATTCTTTTTATTAACCAATTTCCAATTAAAAGTCCAATGGTAATATCCACTTCAAAGATATTTAATAGGGGCCCTCGAGTTATCTATTTTTATCTCTTACTTAGAGGCAGACTTGACTTAATCTACTGTAAATCATATATCAAATACTGAACATAGTCATGGAATTAGTCATGGAAATTATGCGTTTACCTTTTGTTTAAAAAGAAAGCTAACAGGTCTCATTCCTAATGCAAACAGAGAATGTAATAGAAATCTTTATATGAGTAGTAATGAATTATTTCCTCCAAATTTAATTGCAGGCAAGATTTCATTTGTAGCTAAAATTTTCCTATGAAGTTAGTTAAAATATATATTGAAAAACTCACATTTCCAATAGCCAGTAGTGCTTTGTCAAAAAAGAGAATCATTCCAAAGAACAGGAAAAATACTCCAAATCCTGTTAATCCCATTCCAATTTCTGCAATATAAGTTACACGGTTAAGGGTGGAAAACATTCAAGTGACATAAAAATCCCTGTAAACTAAGATAATTTTTCAGTTTTTTTGTGTCGCTGATATAAGGAAATGGGTCTCCCAAACTGTGTTACCACCAGTACTTAGCCAAGTAAAGAGAGCAAAGGGATTTAGACATTGAGCTTAAACTGGGGAGCACGCACCTGCTTGCTTGGCCAGGCAGCTACAGCTTCACACCCCAGGGACCACGGCACTCCTCTGCCAAGGGGACCAACACTCCTCCCTTCCCTCCTTTGGTGTCAGATGGTTGAGAGGCACAAGGGGTGGTGCTGGACCACAGAGGCCTGTCAGTCTAACTAGGGGGTATAAACCTATGAAAATCAGGCGAAAACTTGGGAAGTTGATTGGTCATTTTGAAAAAGCACCTGGTCTGTCCCAAACCAGAGATCCTGGTTATAATCCCAGGGGAACAAAGAAAACCCCTCTCTCTTTCTTGCCCCATGACCCACAGCCACATGGTACACTTGCCTGTTCTCTCCACAGCCGCGTGGCCCCGCCAGCCACATGGCCCATGACTGTGGGGACTCCACATGCAGGCTCCAGGGGAGAGCCTGAATGACCTCAGCCAGCAATGGACAGCAGCTGGACACACATGCTAAGCTAGCTGGATGCTGGCCTGGACTGTAGCAGGGAGCAGAAACTCTGGGCAATGGCCTTTATTCTGGCCCCACTGAAGACAAGACTGGACACTGTCCATAGTGAGACAGACAGAGATGGGACACTGGGAAGTCAGGAGGGGAACCTGAATTTTACATCATCACTGAAGTTTACTGTGGAACCCGACCCTCTGCTGCAGGTCTCAGGGAATTCTTTTCCTTGTGACACTGCAAGAATGTCACTTCCGCTGATCGCAACTGCAGGTTAACTTTGTAATGATACTCACTAAGATCTTAACAAACTACATTAACATCAATAAATCACCCGGGAATTTAAAATATAAATGGAAATTTCTAATTCTTGTATGAGAGAGCATTCCTTACAAACATATCCATAATAAAGAAAGATAAATCAGGATTGTAAACTTTGGTTATATATTTTTTCCCTTCCAAGAACCCCTCTGGCATCAGACGTAAATATATGGGTTTACTTTTACTAATTAACTTATCTCCTATCAAATTCTATGACTATTATTTGTATGAACAATACCTGCAGTTCCTTCTTTGCCCTCTAAAATTAATTCGTTCTATAACCCGTTAGAAAGCGCTACTCTAGGTCAGCACGGCATACTTTAATAATACAGTGGCAACAGGAAATACTTTGAGAATCAGGAAGCGGTCTCCTCAAAAGTTAAGTTTTGAAAGTTAGGTATCACTTTTAACTTCTTGATGGCTTATCATGGACTTATCTTCCATAAATTTATCTAAACTGTAAATCCATTCACATTTTTTTTAGAGAGGCTGGAAACTGACGTTTGGAGAACTGACTTAATTTGCCTAAAGTCACACTTCCCTTCCCACAGAGCATCTGAACTCAGGTCTATTTGAATCCAAAGTCTGTGTGCTTAACCATTTTGTCACACCGCTTCCCACAGGACTTCTAGGTTAAACCTGTTTAGTTTAAATGAAACTCAAGGTCATTAGAGTACACTGAACTTCTGGGAAGTGTCTTTAGTTGATTCAGTTTTAATATAATTAGTTTATTAATATAACTAAGTGGATGTTAGTAAAACTATTAGAAACTGTAGTGAAAAAGGACAGTGTCTAAATATGGTTTTACACTTACATGTTTCTACAAATATGTTCTAATTCCTTTAACAAACTGCAGGGTAAAATGTAGCACCAGCCCCACATTTCACATGGGCAACCAAAGACTCATAGATTTGTAACTTGCCCTGGACCACAGAGTCTGCAAACATGCACGTGGCGGCCAGGCACGGGCTGAGGCATGAAGTGTATCGTGTGGTTAGGACAAGTGTTGGTGGTGTGGGGTCAGGCTGGGGGTTCGAATCCAGTGCAAGACTCCACAGTATGAACCACCATAGCACAGAAACCAAAACATCCCTACGACTTTGTCCAGTGCAGGCAAGCAGGTGTTTGTAACATCTTTTCCAAGACTGGCACTAGCACGATGTTGCCAAGTAGTCCCTAATGTGCTGCGGACAAAAGTCTCCAACTGGCCTTGCTGTGCCCTTTTCTCATCTCCAGAATCCCCTTCTTCCCTGTGCCTGTGCATTCAGAAGCCTGCCCTCTCACCCCCAGAAACAGACCCAGCAAAATAAATTTACCTCCCTCTTGTGCACTATCAAACCTTCGTCCCTCTTGCCATTGTGCGTGTTTAACAAGCAACTGATAAAAGCAATCTAATAAAATGAGTTCGTCTAAAGCAAAAAGCTTATGCAGAAATTTTCTAAGAAAAGACATGCTTAATCCAATGGCACTTACTTTAGCATTTTGGTATCTGATCTTAAATATTTTAAAGCAGCACTCTCTTTCTTTGTATGACTTTTATAAAATAGAAGATGTCAGAATAAAGAACTCAAATGAATATCAACTGAATTGAACTCAACTGTGTATTATGGGAGAATTTCAGGCTATGTGAGATAATGAAGTAAAGATTTAGAGGCAGCAAGGCAGTGGCCCATGCAGTCCCACTCAATAAATCTTGTGTTTTTATGGGGGGAGGGGGAGTGCTATTACAGAGTTTCTTAAAACAGTCATGAATTGTTATTTATTGTACTCTGATCAGCACTTGGTCACCTTCTCCCAGAATCAGATTCCCTGAATAATCTTGGCAAGTCACTAGAATGAAGGCCAATACCTGGAGTTAAATACACAAACACCATTTGAAGTCCAAAGAGCTTTTGGTTCATTAATCATTTTGTGTTCCAATCCACTGTCCTAATTAAAACATCTGGCAGCAGAGCAGCAAAGAACATAATATATTTTCCCCATCAACTTAATGAAGAGAGGAGAATGCTTCCCATTCTGCCCATATTCCAACCCAACTCTCTTGTTCCGGTTTTTGGAAGGATGTAAATGAGGAATTGGTCCCTGTAAGTCTTCAACATCAAAGAATGTCCATGCACAGCATAAATAACTCATACTTGTATCTCAGTAACAACCAGAAACTCAGATACATAGGAGTCATAATAATTTACAGTTAGGAAAATTATGCAGAGTTTAAGTACTTCAAGTAATTAGAGTTAAAAATAAAATCTAGCAATTTATGTATACAATTCTGCTAATTCCTTGGGCAACCTAATTTTAATTTAACAGAGCACTTCCTCATAAAAAAAACAGGCTCTGAATATCTACAAAATTTCTCAAAAAGTGCTTAAATCTCTAAGATAAATATCTACCTAGTGTTGGAATTATTTTTGCTGTGAAAGAATTTCATCATGCTAAGACAGATCCCAAAGTTTGTATCATCGTTTATATGCTAGTAGGATACAGTAAAAAGAACAAAGGTTTTTAAGCCAGCAGAGCTGAGATCAAGTCTTGTTTCTGTAACTTATGACCATTCATTGACTTTCTTTTGAGCCTCCTTTATTTATAAAAGAGATATACTCCTCTCTATCTTACAGGGCTCTTATAAGAATTGAGTGCAATGATTTATGTGAAAGCCACTGGTAAACTGAAAGAAGATGCCATTATACAATTGCTAGTTTTTATTATAACAATTATATATAAATAAAAAAAGGACTACACTGAGATTTACTCTGATCAGAACAGATGAGGCCAAACGACCATAAAGGGCCAGGGCAGGTCCGGAAGGAAGAGCCTGGCTGGGGTGGCTGTGTGCGCACCACCTTAGAAGCTCTGTGAAGTTCAAGTCAGCCACGACTCAAACCCAAACCTTAAAACTCTACTTGAAAATACAGCACTTTCAGTAAAGTGCTATTTTCATTTCAATAGACAGTTTAATTCTCAAAATCTTGAAAACCCAAGTTAAGTTGACCAGAATAAGAAGTAAAAGGCATGGCTGAAAAGCAAAATGAGACAAGAAAATATCTCGACCGTCAAAAGGTAGGTAGCACTGGGTTGGGCAGATACATGAAGATAAATTAATACTGGTAAAAAAGAGTTGAAAAGTGGGAATGCTACACTGAAAGAAAATAAACATAGCAACGCGAACACTAGAGATAAGATAGGCCTACAGAATTCTGGGGCAGGCAGAAAGGAGATGCTAAAATAATAAAACAGGTCACAAAGCACAATGTAAAATACTAACAAAAGAAATCCCTTAATCAACACAAAGTCACTTTTTACTACTGTAGAAGCATTAACTGGTAGAAAAGTGAAGTCATTTCAAGGGATTTTTGGAAGGTTGCTTCCACACTGCTAGCAAAAGGCGCGTGTTCAACATATTTAAGTGTGAGCATATTTTCAAAAAGAGCCTGCAATAGGTGACATTTAAAATACCACTTCCCAGGCCACCAGCCAGTAACTCGTAGGGGGCCCTAAGTCAGTCATGTCCACAAACGTCCTCAAGAGTGGGCCGCTGTCGCCGCGCATCCAACTTTCTCCGCCGGCGGTCCGCAGGAACAAAGCGCTCATCTCACCGGGGGCGAGAGAGCGGCGCGGCCCGGGCGCGAGACACACCCTCGGCGAGCGCACCCCATCCCCAGCTCGGGCGTCTCCCCAGATGCCACTGACTCTACTCCCAGGCCAGGTCCGCCACTGCACTTCCAGCCCTCCCCCCCTCAAGGAAGCTCTCCAGGTTCCCACACCCCAGAGGTTTCGCAGGCCGTCTCCCCCAACGCGGAGCTCCATTCATTGACCCGCAAAGAGGGTGGGTGGGGGGGTGCGGCAGGGCAAGATCCAGCCCGAGCAAGGGGTGTGCGGAGCTCCAGGCAGGGACCGAGGGCAGGTTCTTACTCTGGGTGTCCGTTAAGGAGATCATGGCTGCAGTGGGGAGGACAGCGACGGCGGCTACTCGAGGAACCCAGGATGCGAAGCAAAACCAAGAGGAACGAAGCCGGGAAACAGCCCAGGCAGAAGCCGCCACGTCTTCCGGAAACACGCAGACACTCTCACCCCAGCTTCAAGACGGCTTTCTATTGGCTAAACTCGCTCCCAATATCAACCGACTATCCGTAGTCTTGTTCGGTGACTCGATGGTGGCCACACCCCCTGACCAATTAGAGGGGGATGTGACTTGCAATTGGTTGAATGGGTCGACCCGGAAGGGTGGATGCTCCGGGCGGGAGAGAAAGGGAAGCTTGCTGGCGGGAACTTCTTATTGGCAAGCGGCTGAGAGCGGTGAGCGGCGCTTCTGAGTACGGGGCACTTTGGGGTCGGAGACTGGGGGGGCCGGAGCAGGGGTTTATAACATCTTGGGGAGAGTTTGTGCTGTTTCTCCGGTTACGCTCTGTAAGGGCTGATCTTTCCTTTTCCTGCCCGAAGGCGAGGCCGGTCCAGAGCGGGTCACTTCCTTTCACTTGGGCAGGGGAGAAACCAGGGTGTTAATCGTCGCCCAGCGCAGTGGAACTCAGGCCTTTAGGGCACGTTCATTTTATCTCCAGCCTTTTACATGCAGGAAGCTTGGTCGCCAGAGCCTGCTCATGGGCAGCCCTCGTTTATAGGGAAACACCAGTGGGGACGCGTAAGGGTAACGGAGGGGGTATTCTTAAATTGCTCTTGCCTCTAAACGCAGGTGGCAGGGAGAGGGGGAATGTGTGTCTGATTTAACCTGCGGCACCTCAGTGGCATTTCTGTCAGCCTCCATGATTGGGTGTGAGACTGTAAAATATTTCCTGTGCATGCTGTCAAAAATTCAGAAACAACAGAAGTAAAACCAGTGAATAAGTGAGAGTTTATTTGTTCAAACACCAAAACGATTGCGCTAACCGAGAGCACTCAAATCCTAACATGTAATGAGACTCAGAGGTGTGTTGTTAAAGCAGCTTATACAGTGAGAAGGTAGTGGCTGCTTAACTTCACAGTGATTGGTTATAACATTAACGTTGTGTTAAATTATAGGGAATTGGTCAGAGATTATTTCATATCAACCTTGGGAAACTTGCAAATTTTACTTATAATTTCCAGAGGCGTAAATGAGAAACGACTCAGGTTAAGTTAGTTTTACAAAGTAAGCTAAGTTAAGCTTTGCTTGTGTGACTAAACTGATGTTGTCTGCTCAGGTAGTTTTCAAGGCTAGACCTTTTTTATTTGTGATTTTAACGGTGCCTACCTATACTTTTGACTAGTTCATTCATTTCTGAACGTATTTTATGTTGATACATTCTTTTAATATTAAATCACATCATTTGGGGAAGGAATTTCTTAGCTTTTTACAGTATAATCAAAGAAATAATTTTTTAAAGTTTTTTTTTATTGTTGTTCAAGTACAGTTGTCTCTATTTCCCCCACCACTCCCCCCACTCCACCCTCAATCCTACCCACCTTTGGCTTTGTTCATGTGTCCTTTATACATGTTCCTTAATGACCCTTACCCTTTTTCCCTGTCATCCTTTCCTCCCTCCCCTCTGGTTACTGTCAGTTTGTTCTTTATTTCAATGTCTCTGGTTATATTTGTTTGCTTGTTTGTTTTGTTGATTATATTCCACTTATAGGTGAGATCATATGGTATTTGTTTTTCACTGCCTGGCGTATTTCACTTAGCATAATGTTCTCCAGTTCCATCCATGCTGTCGGGATGGGTAGGAGCTCCTTTCTTTCTGTTGCGTAGTATCCCATCATTTAAAATAGTGGAGGGAAATGGTGATAGAATATATTCTTTCATAAGGGTAGAGGTAGCCTCAGCTTTCAATCTCAGCAAACCTGAGCCTGCACCACATGCAAGTCACTTTGCTAGGCTCTGTGAGTACAAAGGGAGGAGGTTCAACCCCTGTCAGAAAACCTTGCAGTCTAGAAAAGAAATATATTTCCGCAAAGTGATGAAGAGATGTTTATACAAATAAAGAATTAAAAGTCTTTGCTCTACTCCCCTACTTCAATGTGTTATATGCGATGGTTATTCCAAACTCCTTAGCAGGGCAAAGAAGACCCTGCCTATCTTTCCAGCCTAGTGTTGGTTTCAGAATTCTATGTTAAGAAGGGTGTAAGGTCAACAGTCTGGTTCAGGGTAGCTTCATGCTGAAGTTATCTTTGGAGAACATTCTAAGTTAGTTTTAGAACATGTTATAGTCCATATCAGAGTTAGGGGTGCTGTTCCAGGGGATTATGGGCAACCTAAAGTTCCTACCCTTAAGCCTTATTTCCTTCCACTTACTCATATATGTACTCTTGTACGTTAGTCACTTGTAGGCATTTAGAGTTTAATACAAACCACGTGTTTTCCCTACTTCTGAGGTTTTCAGGTTTTCTCCTTCCGCCGACATTTACCCTCCCACCACTATAGAATTCAAAATCGTTCTTTTTTAATTGAGTCTAGATTGTAATTCTTTAAAGCAAATATTCAGTATAATGTGAAATGATTAATTTGGGTATTTATGCTGATGGATTTTGCTTAATCTGGGACATTTGAATCTATCCAACTTGTTATTTACAAGATAGGTTCTATCCCAATTTTACAAGTAGGGAAAGAAGCTGGAAGGAACAAGATGTGTAATTTTGCTAAAATTACACAGTAATTTAGTACTATAACTATTTAACCTGAAATCTTTCTCTTTTTTGTTACATCACTTTGTGGTGATTCTTATTGTGTACTTATTACACTTATTGTACTTACTACATGTTTATGTGACTTTGGACATTCATCCGAAAAATAAGAGAGTTTTCCATGAAAATCAGTGTGGTAAGAACCATTTAGTCCTTACTTAAAAAGTCCTTATCTAAAATGCTATTTTCTAACATTTTTTTGGCACTTAGTTGTGGCAGAGTATCATTGATTGAGCGTAATCAGTAGTAATATTTTAAAAAGTTATTATGATTTTTCTTTCATTTTTAGAAAGAAATTTGGATCTCCAATTCAGTTTTAGAATGGCATCTCTTTCAGGTCAGTGGAAATGATTACATTTTGTTTTTCTTTCTGTTCTATTTGTAATTGTATGTTCTTTGAAAAAAAAAAAATGTTTGCTTTTTCTCTGTACCTTCCTCTCAACTTTGCTGTGAACCTGACACCACTCTAAATAAAAGTCTTACTAAAAATAAGTTTAAAGTATATTTGTTTAAAGAATTCTGATTATAGAAATGCTGTTTTTTTCAGATTTTTAAAAATTATGCTGAATATACATGACAGAACTTACCATTTTCACTATTCTTAAGTGTACAGTTCAGTGGCATTAGCGCCTTCACATTGCTGGGTGTCATCACCAGCCTCCGTCTCCAGAACATCTGCATCTCCCCGAGCTGAAACTCTGTACGCAATTAAACAGTAACTCCGGATGCCCCCTTCCCCTGCAACCCCTGTAACACTATTCTCCTTTCTGTCTCGAGGAATTTGTTCTAGGTACTTCATTTGAGTGGAACCACATAATATTTGTCCTTTTGTGTCAGGATTATTTCACTGATGTCTTTGAGGTTCATCCATTTTGTAACATGTATCTTTTTAAGGCTGGGTAATATTCCATGGCATGTATATAACACCTTTTGTATAACACCTTTTGTTTATCCGTTTGTCCATTACTGGACATTTGGGTTGTTGCACCTTTTGGCTAATTGTAAATAATGCTACTGTAAACATTGGTGTACAAATATCTGAGTCCCTCCTTTCAATTATTTGGGTATATTCCTGGAAATGGAATTACTGGATCACACGTTGAATTTTTTGAGTAACTGCTGTATATATTTTCCATAGTGGCTGCACTATTTTATATTCCCACCAGCAATGCATAAGGGTTCCGAGGAGGATGATATCTTTTTTCAATGAATTCTAGGAACCTAAAAATTGTAAAGTAAGAAATATAAATCACTCCTAATCTTACCCCTCAAATTAATACTATAACATTTCATTTTTTGTTAAAATTAAAAAAATATTTTGTACATACTGTTTTGAAACATGATTAAAAAATGTAAATATAGAATATAAACATACTGTTAAATAAATTCTGTGTTCTAAATATTCTAATATCTGCACTGTGTTTTGTTGTTTTGAAGCGACATTAAATAAATGTTACTTAATCTTTTTGCGTTGAACTTTTATACTGCTTCCATACTGCCTTGAACATCTATGAATTGAAAGCTTTGTGTGCTTCCCTGATTATTTTGTTAAGATAACATTCCTATAAGTGGAGTTATTTGAAATATTTGTAAAATATAAAAGGAAAACACTCATTATACCTTTTCCAGGAAGATACAGTTGGTATATTGATATGTCTATCCATTGTTTGTTCCCATAAATTGACCGGATTGCACTGTGCTTCTTAGGGGGATCTTGCTGTCTGTAAGAGGTGGATGGTAGGGGTGAGGAGCTTCTACTGTGGTTGTTTTCAGCCTCTTGTATGATTTAGCGAATATGGCCTTTGCTACATACTAGCTCTAATAACAGAGTGACAAGATTAGGTTTTTCTCAAACTTTAAAGAAATGGCATCCCGTCCTGTGCCAACTTTACAATTTATTTAAATGTCAACATGAAAAAATAGTGGCAAAGGTTTTGGCTTTGACTCATGACTCATTCTCATACTCATACTCTGAGAGTTTATGATAAATGTTAAGCATTTAAATTGTATTAAATGTTAACCCAAGTAGTCTTTACTTCGAGATTGAAATGAGGGTTTAAGATATGGTACTGAACCTCAACTCAGTTTAGTATGATCATTTTTGGATTGCATACGTTATTTTGCTTAACAAGACTTCAGTTTTATGAGTGGGATATGACTTAAAATAACTAAACAATGAAATAGATAAATTTTACTTAATAGATACTTATTTCAAATAATTGCTTTCATAATACTGTACCCCTTTCAAATCCATCTATGTTTTCAATTGTTCTACCCTCTTGTTAAACTGTATTTGAAATGCCTCTTTGAAATTACCTTCAGATAGTTTGTTACTTTGGATCTGATGGCTTCCATGGTGGCAAGTCACTTTCAATGTTAACTTCAGTTTGTGATATTGCTAGAAAATGTGCTGTTTCTGAAGGTTGGCACCTCTCATGCATCAGCTGTGAGCTTAGGGACACTGGAGTGCAATCTCCACTCAATTCAGCGTGCTTTTGAGATATAGCCGCCGTAATAAGCCCCGTTCACTCGTAGCCCCTCTTCGTTAGGGCTTGTTGAAACCACACGCTGACTTTTCAGTCTCCTTGCATGTAGTAAAGTCTTGTGTTGCATATGCCAGCATTAGAAGTGGTACAAGTGTGAACAGAAAACATTAAAATACCCAACATACTACAACTAGCTGTACTTTTTAATATTTTTAGGCAATCAGGATTTTGTCTAAGATACAATGTGACTTTGTACCATGGGTTGACGTTAATTAACACCTCCATCGGGTAGGGTTGCATCAGAGAAGCGGAGGTGCTGTGAATGATATAAGGGATTTACTATAGGTGTTAAACCTTATGTGATAATGGGAAGTGGTTAAGCTCTTTCTGTGTGTATGTTCCCTGTGTGTCTGGCACTGGGCCTGAAGTTGGCAGAACCAGCAGTCATGAAAAGAAGATGTGATAGGGAATGCAAAAACAAACTGCTACCTGTGAAGATGACCTTCTGTTTCTTATTAGAATCTGTATTAGTCTGTCATTGCCTCAAATCTCCCTATTTGGATGATGCAGAAGACATGTCAAAGAACTGGTATCCTTCACATGGAGCTGCATGCAACTGGCTGAGGGTTCAAAGAAGCTGAAAAGAGAACCAACAGGAGCTGGAGGAGCTGCTGTTTTCCCCCAGCTGCTGCTACATGCCAGTGAGGTCACCAGCCCAGACCTTACACTCACCTTCTTAAACATGGAAAATATGGCCACTGCTTCACTTCCACCTTCCAAATATCTGACAAAGTTTTCCTTGCCCTAACCTAGAACTTTGCAGGGAAGGAATTCTGGGAAATTTAGTTCTAGCATAACTAAGTTATCACAATACAAAGCCACCAGACTTCACCTCTTGCCTACATGGTACCCATAGACTCCTCTTTTGATTTAACTATGATTCATATTCCTTTTCTTGCTGAATCACATCCTCCATGATAATCCTCTAACTTTAATCCTGTGATAAGAAGTTAGCTACTATTAACACTTTTTATTTTAGATGTTAGAAGAATAGAAGAGACAAAAAAAAAAATTCCTACCAAGAAAAATGAGAAACCCAAACATGTAGTACATACAAATATCAAAGTAAGGAAGAAATTCTTATAGATTTTACAGTTCTTTTTTCTTACGATCAATGTGGGACAATTTCTGAGATGTTATTTTCCTTTCCCCAATACACAATTGCCCTGATAAGTTCCTTTGGAGGAGACTAGTGGAAAGATTTACTACATAAATTTTTAGCTGTGTAGTAGAGTCTTTCCTCAAAGGACCCCAACCTCCATTTTACTCAAGGGACTCAGGGTCTGTACATTGGCTCATGTGTGGGAATTGGTTGAAGGACGGTGATTCTGTTGAGATTCAAATCAGACTTCGGTTTACCAGCATCAGGGCTTTATGTTCTACCTGTACAGTCAAATCATCTCTTTCCATCTCAGCAACACAGTGATCTAGCCATTGCCAAAATCTCTGAGTCAGACTCTTCTGCTGCCCATTATGGCAACCACATCTACCTTTTCTTTGGTCATGAATTGCCACCATTCAGTTCCAGTATCGTAGAACCCATCATTCTCATTGACTCAGGTAGTCTAGTTTAAAGCCGGTACTCCCCACTGTCATTCCTGACTACAGAGAACAGCCATTGTAGAGCTCTTCAGGGGTGCTGGGGCTCCCCTCATGAGTGTACTTTTCACAGCCTTGGTGAAGGGAGTATCCTCCAGATCCTGCTGCTAGTCCTCTGATCTCCCCAAGCCTCTGGATCCCCTCCTGTGTAGTATACTCAGGAAGTTCTAACCCTGTGACTCCATTGGAATCTCCATTTGTATCATTCCATCCAACTTTCTGATACTCACTGTGGAGCCTTGTTTCTGGCAACCAGCTAAGCAAATTATTAGAGCTACTCCTGGGCACTCTTAGCTCACTAAATCCAGAATTTCTTACTGAGTCCATACCCGTAAATTCAGCTTCATTCAATATTATATTCCGTCTACCCTGGTTTGGTACCCTTAGAATCTCTTCCCATGTATATTCCCTAGGTTTCTGGTGATACACATATTGGCAAATGCACCTTGTTTGGTGTGTTTGTGTCTTCTCATGGATCACACTTTTGAACCTCACCCTCTAGAACTTCCTGGGCCTTGAAGCTCTGAGAGGTGATGGGGGAAGATCCTTAGGAGGATTAGCAATCCCTTGCAAAACACCTACCTAAGGAAGGATCTTTATAGGTATCTCAGGCGGAAGGAGGCTGTTTCAGAAGGGAAGGAGGGGCAAAAGAGACTTGGCAGAATTTAGTGGCTCAAGGTTCCTGCTTCACTGGAATCTGCCCCAATGATCTCATGCCAATTACAGAATGTCACTTTTTCCTAATCAATGTCTTAACTTTAATATGAGTCCCTGCAAAGCTGGGGATTCAATTTGCCATGTATTTCAGCCATCTGCAGGATGTAGGCATAGGGCTGGTGTTTAATAATCTTTGCCTTGTAGCTATAGAAGGCAAAATTTCTTTTAGGACAGTCAGCAACTTTGAGGTCCCTTTACTCAGATCCTGCATTTCTCTCCCCAAACTCTTATCTCTAGATACTTAATTACTGGTGCCCATAGAATATAATTTAAATAATTTTGTCTACTGCATGCCCTAGAATACCATTGTCCCTTCATCACTGCAAACAAAGGTCATTAATGTCTTTAATCAGATAAGAGACCCAATTTCAGGTGGTTTAGATGCCATTCAGAGAACCCACCCTTAAGTTTCTGTTCATCTGGAACAGTGCTGGGTGTTGGTTAGGTTTCAATCTGATAAAAGAAGTTTATCATAGTTATTAGTCCCTACAGGACGGCAGGAGCTGGTTAAGCAGTCCACTGCTGGTCCTGGTGTCAGTTGTGCCAGCATTAGGGATGGGAAGATAGATGTGAAGTGTGGGCGGCTGAGGATCTGCTGAAACCCACGAGTACCATGTGCAGCTCGCCTGTTTCTCACTGGGACTCCTGTGGTCTGAGTCTCTGACTTCCAGGATGCTGGTGCCCTGTGGAAGAGCTGGTGTACTTGTCACAGGAAGTTACACCTAAAGTTGGTCAATGACTCAGAGAAGCTGTGGGCCAAGCCACTGCCCCAGGGAGATTCATCGGGGGCTGGACAAACTGGCCTCAGCCCCATACCAACAAGGTGAGCCAGAAGATGCATGATGACACGAGTGAGCTGCAGCAGCATTGGACCTTACGCCACCTGCCTGAATGTGAATCTGCCAGCTGTTACTGTCCCCTTCGGAATCTCATGCAGAGCTGACTTGTGGCCAGTCCTAACCCAGAACCGTACAGGGAAGGGAATTCTGGCAGTTGGTACAATACAAAGTCACCATAACATCTTATTTTAAATCATAACCATAAGATTTTAGCTCATGAAAAGGCTTTAAAAGGACACTGAGTAATGCAGGCAGATATTTTGTAAAGCACCAAGAACATCTTTAAAGTTTTCACAGCTTCCATTTATGTGGTGTCAAAAGGAATCTCACTTTGACTTGGATTAGAATCATGTATTAAGGCTTCTTTATAAATTTGTTAGGATGGGGTATTGCCAGTTCCCATAGCACACTTGATTCTTTTTTTCCTTGATACATCATCTTGTTCATAATCATCGAATCCTTATCATGCTGTCACATGAGCCCGAACACGAATGTTTTTGTGAAATAATAGCTAATAAGTTGGAGGATTACTTTTTAATAGCTTCCTTTTGCTTCAAAGTTGGGTCACTTGACTTGATTTAGGAAATTGTTGTACTACTGCCCTACACCATAATTAAAATAGATACCATTTATTAAATATGCTTAACTGTGTACCAGTTACTGTGTCAAGAACCTTCAATATGTTATCTCACTTAATTCTTTAAAATGGTGCTATGAAAACTAGGTATTATCCCCATTTTACACATGGGGAAATTGAGGCTCAGTCAAGTATCTTGCCTGAGATCATTTAGCAGATAAGAGAAGGACCTGAGATTTAAGTCCTGCCTGTGTGAGTTCAAAATAAATGTTCTTAAGCAGTCTGCAAAACTTATAAATTTGTCTGTAATTTAGATGGTGAAGGATATCCCAAAATCAGTAGGGAAATCTAAACTTGTAATTGACCGTCTAGTCATTATACCCTTTTTCCTCCCTCCTAGCTCTAACTGAGGAGTTGGATTCTGTGAACAACGAGCTACATGCCGTAGACATTCAAATTCAGGAGCTTCTGGAAAGGCAACAAGAGCTTACTCAGAAAAAAAACATTCTAACAAACAGAATAAAGCAATGTTTGGAGGATAATGACGCTGGGGCAAGCAATGAATGTGATTCTTCACCTGCCTCTTGGAATAAAGAAGGTTTGCTCTTTTTTTTCCTCCCCCTTTGCTAGCTTTTTTCTTGTTCCCTTAAACTGGAGTCAGATCGTTGTGCCTGGGCTTCCCGTAAGCTTGGAGGTGAAGCTGGCTGTTCCTTAAGTGGCATGGGAAACTTATAGGCAGACCTTTTATTACCCATGTCCTGTAGTCTTTTTAATTAAGCTTTTATCATTCAGACTTTATTGTTTTTTCCAAATATTGGTAATAACAGTAATGTTAACAACATGCATCAATGCTTGGGAAACTAAGATGTTTATTTTAACCAAATTTTCTAAATCTTCACTTAGACAAAATTAAACAATTAAAAAACTCAAACTTTTTGCCAAATTCTAGTTCGTTTTCATGCTCTTATTATATCAGTTTCTAATGTCTCATCAAACACCTTCTTTGTAGGTTAGTTCTCAACATTTTTGATTGCAGATCCTGCCAAGCGTCACATGCCAATTAACGGCACACATGCCAAGCGTCGTGTATACCATTAACCATAATGGAAGACAGAGAAAGACAAATGCCATTGATTTCACTTATCTGTGGAATCTAAAAACAAACTACTCAAAACAGAAACAGACTCATCAGTGCAGAGAACAAACTGATGGTTGCCAGATGGGAGAGGGGTTGGGGGAACGGGTGGAAAAGGTGGAGGGGTTAAGAAGTACAAATTGGCAGTTACAAAATGGTCACGGGGATGTGAAGTGCAGCAGAGGGAACATAGTCAGTGATGTTATAATGACTATGTGTGGTGCCAGGTGGGTACTAGCGTGATGGGGGACCACTCCGTAAGTTATATAGATGTCTCACCACTATACTGTACACTTGAAACTGATATAATATTACATGTTAACTGTAATTGAAAAATAAACAAACATGGGTGAACCACCAAAACAAAACAGAAGGAGTACTCTAACGCTAGAAGGAATTGCAGCGCTTTTGTGGGCCTTGTGATTCGCTTCTAAACAACATGTTTACACCAGAAGTTCCAGGTAATTGTTAACTTTGTTCATGATATTTGAGTTTTTTACGATTCTTTGAATTCTTGGTTGACATTCAGATGACTTTTCTAATATCTCATCAAACATCTTCTTTGTAGGTTCTCAACTGACAGATGCTTTGATTTTTTTTCTGATACACTATTTCTTAGGGTATATCATTAAATTTGGTTTTGTGTTAGCTTAGTGAATTAAACTAATCTCAAAATTGTTATTATGAAAGTGAGATTGTCAGGAGTATTAAAAGTCTTATCTATTATAAAAGCAGCCATGTACATGTGTCTCCTTTATAATCCTAAATGATCTAATATATTTAGCTTATTTTTCTCTTTCTAGATTTTCCATGGTCTGATAAAGTTAAAGATGTTCTGCAGAATGTCTTTAAACTGGAGAAGTTCAGACTGCTTCAGCTTGAAACTATTAATGTAACAATGTCTGGGAAGGACATATTTCTCGTTATGCCCACAGGAGGTGGGAAGAGCTTATGCTACCAGTTACCAGCATTGTGTTCAGATGGTATGTATAAATAAAAATTGATTTCAAATTGAGGAAATGTTATTTCTCTTAATATATTTTTAAGTCTGTTAAAAAATAAATGGGTGTGCCCTCTTCCCAAGGTTATTTTCAGAAACAGAGTAGAAACATGAGGTCCTGTTTTTAACAATGTAGAATAGCTCTTAATAGCCATCAACAATTTGTTATAAGAGAGGGGGGATATATCACCAGAACTTCATTTAGTTAATAAACTGTACATTGATTTCTACCGAGAATAGATTAACTTGGTTCAGTAAGTAGACGAATACCCATGTAACATTTTCAGTTATACAGAGTGCTCTCGTTTTTGGGGGGGAATATTTTAGAATAACTTTTCCCTAATGTAACTGGATAGTACTTGACTTGACTTATATTATTTTACTGAGATTACTAATACCGATTGTTAGAAATGATCATTAATTAAAAATTCAAAATGATATTAGCTATATTTTTGTAGGATTGAATAAGGGAAGAGATTTCTGCTTAATCATATATTTGCTTTTTTGGCTTAGGGTCATTGATTCATATCTTTCTCCTTTATTAATGAAGGTAAGAAATAGGTAGTGTATGGCTAAAGTGGCATTGAAAATTGGTCTGAATTGATAGGTGGTGCCCACAAGTTCTAGTAAAGGTCGAAACTTGTCCTGGTGGTGGTATAAAATTTAAATTAGATTTTTCTCTCTTTCAGGTTTTACACTCGTGATTTGTCCATTGATCTCTCTTATGGAAGACCAATTAATGGTTTTAAAACAATTAGAAATTTCAGCTACCATGTTAAATGCTTCTAGTTCTAAGGTATGCTTCTGTGGCTTTTTTGTTTTTAACTATTCACTGAAGTAGGAACCTTAGCTACAATTAAGTTGCTTATAAGATGTAAACTGATTACTATTTATATTAGGAGCCACAAACTACGGCTCATGAGCCATTTCTAGACCACTGCCTATTTTGTAGGGTTCATGAATTAAAGTTGATTTTTATATTTTTAAATGGTTAAAAAATAAAATAATATACTATTTTGTGAAGTGTGAAAATTTTGTGAAATTTACACTTCCGTGTGCATAAATAAAGTTTTATTGGAACACAACTATGCTCACTGACTTGCAGAGTTGAATAGTTGTGATAGAGACGCTATGGTTCACAAAACCTAACATATTTACTATCTGGAACTTTATGGGAAATGTTTCCTGACATGTTTTGTATTATCCACTATAAAATAGTAAGCAAGAATTTTTAATTGTGCAATATAACTAAATTTAAAAAAATGAATTACTAACAAAATACCCTACCCCTGTGGAATTTCTTCTGTTTGGGAATGGACGCCCTTAACTTCACCTGCAGAATAAAGCATTTCCTACCTATTCTTTTTTTAAAAGCATTTTATTGAAATTTTCAAAAGCGTACAAAAGTAGAATAGTATGAATCTTACTCTCATCTATAAAATAAAACATTTCCCAACTGTTCTTTTTGAAAAAGCATATTGAAATTTTCAAAAGCATATAAAAGAAGAGAATAGTAGAAAAACTACCATGCACCCAAGAACCACCTTTCATGTTTATGAGCACATGGCCAATCTTGCTTCATCTGTCCACTCTCTGTTTTCCCTACCGCCTCCCTCTTGGTTTGTTTGCTTGAAACAAATCCCAGACATCATATTTCAGTGTAACTTCTTCAGTATTTTAAATCATTCCTTAAAAATCATAAAAAAAAAAAACCCTTAGATATCTGTCTAGTCAAATCTTATTTTTAAATTATTAATGTTTTTATTGTTGACACTGTTACAGATGTTCCTTATTTTCCCCTCCTTTGCCCAGCTCCATCCAGCGGCCGCTCCTCTGCCCCCTGTCCCCACCTTTACCACGTTGTTGTCCATGCCCATGGGCTAATCACATGCATATGTGTTCTTTGGCTAATCTTTTCCAGTCCCCTCTACCTCCTTCCCCTCTGAGATCTGTCAAATCTTAATTTTTTTTTTTAAATCATGGTCCAGATAAGATTCATTCATTATGTTGTATCTGGTTAATATATCCACAGGTTCCCCTTATTTCTTTTTATTTCTTGTGCAGACTATTGGTTGAAGGAACCAGGTCCTTTGTCCTCTAGTTTCTTTACATTCTGGATTTCCCTGATTGCATCCTTGTGATGTTTAACTTGTTCCTTTTAGTTAGATCTAAACACTTGATTGGATTTAGATTTGGATTTTCTCTTTTAATTGCAAGAGTATACTTCCCATGGCGTTACTCAGGAGTTGCATCATACCTGCTTATTTTCTTGTGCTATTGAGCTTGACCAGTAGGTTCAGGTGATACCTGCCTGCTCTATAATGATCAATTTCTCTACCAGTTTTTATCTAATGGTTTTAGCAGCCACTGATGATTATTTCTTACCTTAAAACTGCTGTTTAATTAGGGGGTTACAAAATGATGCTTTCTAATTCTATCTAAACTTTTCTATCAAGAACTTTTTCCTTATTAACTTTTTTGCAGCTTGAAAACTCTTTACCAGTTTTCAGAAAGAGTTGATTTCCAGCTTCTCCAAAGGT
>VMDR010017414.1:10097-20241 GCA_007922815.1 Macrotus californicus
AATTTGAGATGCTGCTAGAAATGAGTTAAATCAGGAATATTTATTCTATGACAAGCTCAAATCCGTGGCAGTGAATACATTGTTTATTTATCAAGAAATATGCTGATATACTTAGGGACACCTGACTGAAGATAAAACTGTAAGCAAGACATACTAGGTTCCTGTTCTCCTGGAAATTTTATTCTGATGGGAATATAAGTGAAAAGGCAAGGGTTGGCTAGAAGGGATGGGGTGAGAGAAATAAAAGAGGATGTTATAAGGGGTTATACTTAGATTGGGTGGCTCACAAGGATCTTGAGGGATTCATCAAGTAGAATCTGGGGAGCATGTTCCAGACAATTGAAGAAGAGCACTGATGGAAGGGAGGAAAGTCCTGCTGGGAAGTTTGACATTTTCAAAATGATACCCAAGGTCCAACTTGTGCCTCCTTTCTCGTAGGGTGATTGTGAAACTAATTTGAGCAATAAATTCATGTAAGACATGATTCCTATAAAGAAGGGCTTAACTAAAACAAACAAAAACCCTCAAAATGCATAATGTGAACTTCTCTTAAAAGCCAGCTTTGGAGAGTTATATATTTTGACTGGTTGGCCTCATGCCCTTTGTTTCTTTGTTGTATCTTCAGGCTCATTTAAATGAGGTTAATATTTGAATGTGGAATTTAAAAAGCCAGAGATATGAGGATGGTAATAGATAAATATGTGGCACTGCCTGTGAAAACCCAACACTACCAGGCTCCCATCAGCTGGTCATGCATTTGGACTTGTTTTCCCAACAGTGTATTGCAGGGATGCACCCTTTCCCTGACTTACAGATTTTTGCAGATTGGCTGGGGTCAGAGGAGTGATGGGCTGCCCAGAGAGCACTCTGTCTAGTTAATCCTCAAGCTAGCGAAGAAGTGTAATTTGTTGATTACAGATCTCACATGCAACAGAACCTCATGTTTCACCAGAAACAAGGAGCTGAACCAAATGAATTTTGTATTCATACAAGAAATATATTTTGTTATGTCCACTTAAGCCATTAGAACAAGGAACCTCAGCTCCACTCTTAGAGGTTTGAAGATAATCCCCTAGTCATGCCTCAAGAGCCTTTGTTAAATAGAGGTTCTGCATATATGGATGGCACTTATTCCCTAATCTGGGAAAACTTTTGAATTAAACATAGATAAAATTCAACAAAATCAATTCAAGAAATGTACAATTTGTTGCTTAGCGAAGACCCCTGGGTTGGAAAGTAAGAAAACAGAAGTAACCAATATTATGTAGTAAGTGGCTATGTATATTTATTTTTCTATTAGTCTTACCTATCGATGGGCTTATTTTGCTCATTAAGTCAATGCAATAGTATAACATTCTCAATTTGCAGTACAGCATTTATAAAACTAGGCTCTCAAATTGACATAAACTACAGCTTCAGCAAAAGCAAGTTGATAATTCAGCAATCTTTTCCCCAAATCTATTCAGAATGCCATAATTCAAACATGTTCATGTATTTATCATATGCATTTATGTCTGACCCAGATTTTCTGCTCTTTACTGTCATTTTTCCATGGTTTCTTGGCATGAATTGATAATGAAAAATACAGAATAAGGATAGTGTTCTGCTCCCTTCCTCTACCTTGTCAAATATTCTTTTTGGAATGAACAATGCTGGAAAAATAAGCAAGCATGGTGAAAATTTGAAATCACTCTACAAATCCTAACATCTTTCACTGTCCTTTTTAGGAATTGCTTTTAGTAATTATGAGGTTAATTAGAATATTTAGTTCTGACACATGCTTTCTAAATTCAAAACCTGCTTGAGTTGTTATTAAAATCCATTTTATACTGTTTTACCTTTTTCTTTAAAAAAAAATATTGGTGGGGAGTAATTTGTCCAAAGTAGGTCTAGAGGGAAGAGTGTGGGAAACTACAAATTTCACCAGGTCTGAAAAATCTAAGTCTCCCAGTGACAGGGTCCTTAGACCTTTCAGACACTCCAGGGATACCTGAGGCTCTTCTCACCTAAATCCTGCCTCCTCTTCCTCGTCCCCCTGAAATGGTTCTGTGATGTCTTTGCAGTTCTCTATGCCAGTGGTGCCTCCCAGACAATGCCCACCTGTGACTACATAACAGACCTGGAACCTCCCTTGTCACCCTCTCTGTCAAATGCTCCTGTTAGAATGAGTTTCAAAGACAAATGATGATAAAATTATATATTCTATACACTTTTTCATATTTTATGTTGATTACATATATTCTAAGAATAGTAAAACTGATTTGAAACAAGATAAATTCCACTATATTATTAAAATGATACATAAATAACAAAAGCTATATGCACACTTTTTCTTCTGGTTAGGGCTTATATCATAAACTGGCATCTACAATCAGGGCTAATCAACTTCTTTGATAAATTCCAAGCAACTAATTCAAAATCAACAAAACAAAGAAGCAAGCCAAATATAACCAGAAACACTAGAATAAAGAACAAACTGACAGAAACCAGAGGGGAGGTTGGAGGGGATAACGGGGGGAAATGGGGAAGGGTTTTTGGAAACATCTGTAAAGGACCCTTGGACAAAGCCAAAGGGGCTAGATCAAGGGTGGGAGGAGGGGATGGGCATGGCAGGGGCCTGAGGTGGGGTGAAAATGGAGACAACTGTACTTACAACTGTACTTGAACAACAATAAAAAAAAGAAAAAAAATCCAAGATTGAACACATAGGATTCAATATGCAGGTACATATGGACTTAATAAATGTCAACTTTAAAAACAAATGTAAAATACATTTTGGGTAATTGAATCTTTTTTTTAATATACTTAAGAAATGTTCTATTCAAATTATTTGTAGAATGAATACTTCAATAAAAATAATGAACTTTAAAATATCTGAATCACAATTTTAATCTGTCCATTTTTTAAACATCAGTTAGAGTACCTTTTAGTTTAAAAACAAATCTATTTTAAAATAAAGTTTTGTTGACACCAAAACTTTTCATAGTTATCATGCATGCTACTAAATGAACCCAATTTACTTTAAAATTGCTTTTTCAATACAGACTGCCTGCAAACATTAGAAAAGAAAAATGATCTTGATGATAAAAAATGCTTGCCTAACAGTAAATTACAGGCACAATCCTCACCACCCCACCCTCTTTGTTTTGCTGTAGAGATTATATTACAGAAAGCAAATTGTGTTTAAGTTAAAGCAAAAACAAAGTATTTTTTCCCAAGTTTAAAAGTACTCATTCTTTTATTTGCAGTATAAGATTTTCAATGGTGGCAAGTCTGATACAAAACAGTTTATAAGTCTCTTCAGAGATGATTTGAAAGACACGTGACAGTCATGTTTCCTGGCCATTAAATTCAGCATGCAGAGATGGGTGTTCTACAGTGTCTTAGCTTTGGAAGTTCATCAGTACATTTCTTCATGCTTCTGTGTCATTTTTCTTAGAAATGTGATTTTAAAAATAATTTCCATAAACATTTCTACAAATGCAGGTAAATGAAAGATGCCTGGTTTTAATATTCGTTATGCTGTTGTCTCCTTCCCCAGTGGAACACTAAAACTTGGATCCTCTTTATTTATGTATTCCCTCACTGGAGGACACACTCACTGATTTTAGAGAGTGGGGAACAGAGGGAGAGAGAGAGGGAGAGAAGCATCGCTGTGAGAGAGAAACACCAACCAGTTGTCTCTTGCACATGCCCCAAGTGGGGACTCAACCCACAGCCTAGCCATTTGCCCTGACAGGGAATCAAACCCATAACCTTCTGGTTTACAGGACAATTCTCCAACCAACTGAGCCACACTGGCCAGCACAAATTTTGGTTCCTTTTTAAAGTTTACATAAGATTCTTTCCTTCAAACTCAAATGCTACATTGTACGCCAAAAACAGCACAATGGAGAAATGAAATAAAACAACTTTATGTGGCAAGGGGATTATCTCTATCTAGAAGAGACTCAAGAAACTGCTACTATTTTTAAGGTAAATGATGCAAATTCATACATAGGATATCTATTATAACATCTCCTAAGTTATCATTTCTTTAAGTCATAGAATTTCAGAACGTAAAGAACCTTAGAGCTTTCGGTAGAACTTTCTGCAGACCCGAGATAGAACAGCAAAAACCTAGCAAAAAGCAAGAGCTTGTCAGTACTTGAATACAGAATCTCTGACGTTCATCAACCACCCTTTCACGGCAGCACACATTTGTGTTACATGTGAGTACTCAGTATTGAAGCTGGTACTCACTGAGCCTCAGCCCCATGTCAGTGCCAGCACAAGCGTATGATATGCGTTACCATTTGTAAAGTTATTTCTTATTTAAGCCTCTCTGAGGATGTCAGGAGAACAAACAACTGTCAGCCCTCACCAAAAATAAAAGTGAATCAAAACACGTATGAAATATTCTTTCTGTAATCTCTCTCACATTCATCTACCTCTTCTATGTTCACTCTGTAATCTAGGCTATTGACATCAGGCCCTGATTATCACAACGATCTCCGACTGAGGTCGTGTTGAGTGTCTCTTCATTTCAGGAGGTCCTACACACCACAGCCAGGGTAATGGTCTCAAAACTTTGTTTCCATCGACACTCTCCCTTTGCATAAGTAAATATTCCTTTATTGCCCTAGGATAAAGTTAAAATTTTGAAGTCTGGCATTCCAAGCTCTCTGCCACCTGATGCAAACTCAGCTTCACTTCCTACTATTCTCCAATCTGTACATCATTATAGTCTGTCTGATCTATTCAATATCTCTTAAATATTTCTTGCTCATTTATTCATCTCTAGGATTCAGAAACACACTCTCCCCTCTTCATCGATCTAAATTTCATTCATTTTTATGATTCTTCTCAAGACTCCTAGCTCCTTGGGCTTTATTATATTTTGCCAACAGACAATTATTTTAACCCCTGCTGAGGTGTTATTTTTCACAAGTTTCTCTCAAACATAAACTGTTCATCAATGTTACTTGCAATATTTATAAAATGCACATTTGTATGCTCTATTATAGGTATTCCAATTCAGTAAATCTGAAGTAGGTCCATCCACAGAATCCGCATTTTTTTTAGCCAAAATTGCTGTTCATTCAGACTCCAGTGGAGGTGTGATTCACTTTTGCAAACAAATACCACCTAACAGTTATTACTGGTTCATTTATTTGCATCATAACACACTCGTTTACAGTTTGTAGATTTTTTATTTGCCCTTTTGATTTTCCCAGTAAGATTATAAATTCACTGAGATGTTAAAGACAAAGTGAGGCATATTAAAGATTTTAAGTGTTTATTTGGGCAAAAATCAATTCAATTCAGGCAGTGCCAAATCGGAAGTGGTTAGGAGTGCTCTGCTGATAGGAACCTGGCTAATGTGTACGATCGTGAGGTGGGAAAGTGTCTTTGGGACTAGATTCTGAGGTTGCCGGGCCAAGGGGGAGAGTAAATAAATTCGGGTAGTACTCTTCAAAAATATAGGATGTATAACTCTGGCAAGGACCCTGGGAAATGATGTGAACACACAACTAAGATGGCAGTTACTAGGACACTACTTAGTGAGATGGTAATGTCAGAATTGCCATAGCAGTTGCTAGAAGAAGAGAGGAAAGTGTCAGAGATTTGGGCATGTTAAAGGGGATGTATTATATACGGTTAGAAATTCCATTGGACTATTCTCTTCCATGGGAGAGCCACTGGGATACACCATTTACCAAAACAATGATGATCATGCTGGTAAGACTGCCCTCAGCATCACTGGAAATCCATCGACCGATTGCTCTCCTCTGTAGGTCAGCTGAGATCATTAATAGCAGCGGGCAGGATAGTACTCTATTCAATAGAGACTAGGCGGCAGCACTTAACCATCAGAAGGCAGATGGTGCATTTGCCATAATGAGCACTGAATTTGGATTCAAATCATTTGGCCATGGAAGCCCAATTTCAGAGTTATAGAGATGGTTAATAGAATGTAGCATCCCAAGGGGAATAATAGATAGGTAGCCAAAAAGTCTATTCTCAAGCTATAAAAGCAATGATGAAAAATGAGGAAGCTGAGGATAAGGGCAAATTTATTGATAAAATGTCACCATGTCTTATCCAGTTTCTATCTCAGAGTCAGATTTTGGATATAAATCCACTGACTGAAAAAAGCTGAAAAGAGACCTACAAAGCCACAGCAATTATACATAGCAATGATTCCTAAGTCTTTTTCCAAGAGGACAAAGCAAAATACTTAATCACTTCAAAAACTAGCCCTGGCTGGTGTAGCTCAGTGAATTGAGTGCTGACCTGCAAATCAAAGGGTTGCTGGTTCGATTCTCAGTCAGGGCACATGCCATGGTCGCAGGCCAGGTCCCTAGTAGGAGGGCAGGTGAGAGGCAACCCCACACCGGTGTTTCTCTCCCTCTCTTTCTCCTTCCTTTCCCCTCTCTCTAAAACTAAAAAAATATATATATTTTTAAAAAAGAACCAGTGAACACTGGTCAGAGATAATATGATGCCCTGAGACCTAAAGTATACCATGCCCCTCCCTGTTATAGTGAGATCACATAAGGATAGATAATAAATGGGGTCCTGGCCTATGCATAGTTTGCAGTGGGTCCACCAGACTCGCTGACTCACCCAATGGTTGTTTCTAAGATTCCCAAATGCACAGTGGTTATATTTGCTACTTGGCATCATCTCATTCACTGGGTGCTTGGCCTCTGGTAGAGAAATTCTTAAGGCCAAGTGGAAATCTCAGAAACCTCTCTACCCATATTCCTTGCTAGGATAGTTAATAAAACACAGTCTCCCACTGCAGGGAAATAGCAGTAATAGACATCATCCTTAAATTCCTAAAGATGTAGGAGTGATAGTCATCATCATATCTCTGTTTAATATACCAGTCTTGTTTAAAAAAATCTCTAAAACAATAAAACCAAAAAAACAACAAATATTGGAAGATGAAATAGATTATCATAAACTCGAGAAAACAGTAGCCTTAATTATTGCTGTGGTGCCAGAAGTAGTATATTTGCTAGCACAGATTAACATGACCTCAGAAAGTTGGTAAATGGCCATCGATCTGGCAAATGTTTTCTTTTGTATCATTGTCAGAAGAAAGGAACAGACAACAGAATATATTTACAGTTTTACTCTAGGGCTAAGGTAGCTATTCTGTCCTCTGTCATAACATAGTTTGAGAAAATCAAGGCTGTCAGAGTATCTCACAGAACATCATATTTATCCACTATTATATAAATGACATTATTCTAATTGGACTGGATGAACAAGAGTGGCCAGCATGAAGAAACCATATGTACTCCAGAGAGTGTGAAATAAATCCTATGACAAGTTAGGGGTCCACCAGGATAACACACATGCCAAATTTTCAGCATGCTAGGATAGTTTCTCCAAAATATAGGAGAAACTATTGCATCCTGTGCCTCTCGCCATGAAGAATGAACCAGAGGCTGGTAGGCCCAGAGGCAGCATATGTCACACCTGAGAAGGTACTTAGTGACCTTAAAGGCTGGCCACTATGGGTGACCCCACAGAACAGGAAAGGGCTGGAGCAATCCAGGCTGCAGTGCAAGCAACTCTATTTCTTGGGTTGTGGTCCTATAACTCAAAAGACCCTTTTGGTATTAGAGATATCAGTGGTGAGAAAGGATGGCATATGGACTTTACACCAAGCCCTACTGGGGGAATATCATGCAGACCTGTAGGATGCTGGAACAAGGTCCCTGCATCTATAGTGGAGATTTATGAGCTTTGAGAAACACCTCCTGCTATTTCTTAAATTGGGGTTAGTAGCTGGAGCTAGTTTCTTCCACCAATCTCCCTCTTCTAAGACCCCCTTCCCGGAAGAGAGGGAAGATGCCCTGAGAACCTGTAAGAAGAAGTGAATGCAAGTGGTAGAAAGGATGAAGTATGGTTGATACACGATGTAATGCCTGATCTTCTTTCAGGAATAAAGAACTTATTCTTTTCCTGGCTGTTGAATGTAATGTCAGAAGATGGCCATCAAGTATCAACTTTTTTTCAGCTATTCTTAGTAGAAAGAAGCTACCTTAGTCAAGTCACCTTCCAGGTGCGCTTACATCAGTGGATAATCAATATGGGATAAAAGACTGAGCTCCTTTATATTAATTTGAGACATCCCTGGAACACCAGATGAGTTCTGGAGCTCCCAGTGAATTGGGCTGAAGTCTTGGTTAGGGCTACATCCTAGTTGCAGGTATGGTTTCTTGCTTCCTTTCTCTGTCTTCCATAGTTGTTGATTTTAAGAGCACTTTCTAAGAAATATCCTTATGCTGATCTCCATCTCAGAGTCTGTTTCTCAGCAATCTCAACCTGTAACACATTGCTTATCCTCGGTTGACAAATATTCAGCAAAAGTCACAACTGAATGTTTTCCATTGTTTAGAATATGAAAGGAAGAGACAGTCAATAATCAGTATTTTATTCTTTTCTTTCTATCTTTACTCTCTTTTTAAACTAGAAGTTTCTAGACTTTAGTATTTTTTTTCTTATTTTCTTGCCTAAATGTTTAAGTAGTGGAAGCGTCTAAACATAAATATCATCATTTATTTTCAAATAATTTCCATCTCTCTCTATATATACATATATATACACATACCTGTATACATAGTATTTAATGTGTTTTATGTTTAAAGTATCAGAGACTGATAAAGTCATAGCTTTCAAAAAATTTCTCGATTTCTGTGTTATTCTGAGCAAGTCATAGTTTTTCATAAATAAAATTGAAAAATGCATTGCACAGAATTTTTGAGATTCTTAATTATCTCTCTCCATCTATGAGTTTTAAAGTGATAATATTTAGGAGATCAATCTAATTATAGATAATATCCAGGCAAAATAATATAAGTAAATATAGTGTATGATTTTTGATTCAAAGAACCCTTGTTTTTTTCCATCTATCCAAGGTCATATTAAAATGCTTAAAATTAAAAAAAAATGATATCATCTGGAAACCACAGAGATAAGAATTTAGAGACATTTTGGGAGCTAGATAGGGATTGGCAGAGAAATCAGAGCAGATGAAACACCAGAAATGTAGTTTTCATGCTGTGCACTGCACAGCTCTAGGGGTCATAATTCATGCGCATGCACTGTTTAACCTGCACAAATATCCAGAGAGGCCTTAGAAACACAGGCCCAAGATACCTGTGAGTAATTTTCCCAAATGATTCCTCAAGGAGTGCCAAATAATAGCCAACAACTCCAAAGAGTGGAGGTGGGCCTTGGGACCATCAGAAAAAGTCATTAAATAACTGATTGCAAAATAGCTGACAGGAACCCCTTCCTACCTTACACAAGAAAGGGGAGTGACTTAACGGAAAGGATTTTGTCCTCAAGGTAAAACTCTGGCACAAATGAAAGCAAGTCTGTAATCAGTCTGGGGGAGGTTTGAAGTCCTCTGTGAGAGCCACACTGGGGCTCTGGCCAAGTCCCCACCGCCAGAACAGAGAAGGTGGGAAAACAGAGCATCCAGTCTGCCCTGAGGGAAGTAACTCATACTGCCCCTCATCTCCAGAGTCAAGTCCTCCTTTCGGCAATTGTGTGGGTCTCCAGGCTCCTTGCCTACATTAATCAATCTAGTCACTCAATTAATTATGAATGAGCAATCAAGATTAAGCAGAGAGTTGAGGACAATTAACATCAGAGTGATGGCCATCATAATAATGCCTACAAAACAAATCATTAGAAGGAAAAAAGTAATTAAAATATATAATTAATATCTGCAGAGACTTTTTCACATAGTACTGCATTTTAAAATGTTGTGACATTTTCTTTCTTTAACATAAAATTAAAGACAATTAAAAGTTCTTGAAAATTGTGTGATTTTTGAAAATAAAATGATGGATATTCTCATTAATAAAAAACAAAAACCACAACTGAAGACCAAATAAGCAATTTAAATTAAAGAAGTTTTCTAAATGGAAAAGTAGTATAAATATGTATGTTGAAAGAACCCACAGAATTAATGAAAAAAATGCGAAAGAATCCATAGCTATATAAATTCTGAAAGATTCAAGAGAGAAAAAGAGAGAGTAAAAAATATGTCAAGAATAAAACCATACTTATCTAAGACTTTTCCTTAGCAAAAATGAATAATAAAATATAGTAGAGTAACATTTTTAAATGCAGT
>VMDR010017415.1:0-20136 GCA_007922815.1 Macrotus californicus
GCTGTTGCCAAATTCCTATCCGCAATGGCTATCCTCCACCCAGTAGTGTATGAGAGTAGCAGTTTTGTTCACCTCCATGCCAACACTTGATGTAATCAAACTCTGAATTACCGATGTGATGTGTGAAAGATGGTATCTGATGATTGTTTTCATTTGCCTTTCTTTGATTACTAGCTGTTGAACATTTTTTCAAATGTCTATTGGCCATTTGGAACTCTCTTTTTGAAATGACTAACTATATTTCTTGCCATATTTCTTCCGAGTTTTTGCCTTTTTATGGATTTACAGAAATCATATATTAATTTTTATCTAATATGTATTGCAAATAATATATTTCTTCCAGATTATCATTTAGGTTTTTAACTTTATTGATGGCATCTTTTGTCTAAGAAGTTTTTTTGATGTAGATTCAAATTTATCAAACATTCTTTCATGAGTTTTGCGTTGTTTATATGTGTTGTGATCAAAGTCACAAATATCACACATCTACATGTTTCTCACTGTGGTTACAGGTATGTTTTATTTTGTATATTTAGTTGTCTGAGCTATCTGCAGTGTGTGGGTGCATGCATGTAGTGTAAAGTAGGGATATAATTAATTTTTTCCAAATGGAAAGCCGATTGTTCCAACACTATTTATTAAATAGGCCATCTTTTCACCACTGGCTTGTAAATGCCACTTATGTTATTTACTTAATATCTTTACATGATCTGGTGTGGGGGCTCTCTGTTCTCTTTCACTCATGTACTTGTCTATTTCTGTGCCAATACCACATCTTATTAATTATTATAGATTTGATACCTGTATAAAAATAATCCTTCATTGTCCTTCCCCCAAAATTGTTTTAGTCTTCTTGTATATATTCTCTTCCATATGGGTGTTCAAATCAGTTTGTCAGGTTCTAAAAATTCCGACAGAGATTTGATTAAGATGGCAATGTCTTTATATATTAATTTAGAGAGAATTGACACCTTTTCTTTGTTTCTCCACACAATTTTTCCTCCTTCACAAAGAACACTGTAGCCCACATGAAAGATATTTAGGGACTAAAGAACCCATACAAATCCCTCCCTGCCATGTTTGTTTCTATGTAATTGTGAAAGGCAGTGCTTTAGGCTCCAAGGGTAAACCTAGGGGTAGGCAAAAATAGGTTAAATTACCAGTCATCATTACCTAAAAGATAAATCATAAGTGAGAATATGAAACAATACCAATAATAATGACAATACAAATAAATAATATAATAATTAATAAATAGTAATACCAGAATAAACTCTGTTTTGCATACTCACAACTATAAACCTACTTTTCCCCAACCCTGTATTTAGTGTTTTTATTTTAACTTTTATTGAATACATTGGGGTGACATTGGTTAGTAAAATTATATAAGTTTCAGAAGCACAATTCTATAATACATCATCTGTATATTAAACCCACCCTTGTATTTATTAGAAACACGGGCTATGGGCACTAGGTCTGTTGTTTCAGTGGTACTTCCAAAGTGGCGGCAACTTTTTTTCTGATCAGAAGGAAACAAACAGAACAAAACAAAACTCTGGCTTGATAACATTTTTCTGGACTTCAAGGAAGACAGTAAGGAGTGGATGAAACAGACAAGCAGCATATGGTAACATTAGGAGACAATAAGGTCATGATTTTGTAGTCAGGTGAGCCCAGGCTGACAGCAAGTATGAATGGTGGAGGATGGAAAGTACCAGAAATTAAGGGTGACTCCCTACTTCATGCTGGTGTCTATGGGGGGGGGGGTCCTGAGGAACTATGGGACCACCCATCCCCAGCAGGGTGCTCTCATCAATTGTGTCCATCTATACAAGGTATGTAGGAGAAGATGGGCTGGGTTGGTAGCTGGGCCTATTGGATCTGATATTTTGGATAGACCACAGTGTGGGTTTGGAGGTGGATCTACCTACCTTTGGGTTCACTGCCAACATAATACTCCCCAGTTCTGTGGAATTTCTGTATTATTGGGGGTTCTGATAATTTACCCTTGTATAAAAATGGCCCATTCTCTCACAATAGAGCCACGATGCCAGCCCAGTGGTATATTCATTCAGTGTTACTAACTGGCTGCAGGTTCTCACTGCCAGTTGCACAGTTCCTAATGCCTGACCTTGGGGTGGGATTGCCAGAGCAGCTCAACCTACCCACTCAGGGGCTGCAGCAAATTGGGAGTCCAGAAAGATATTCAGTAACATTAGGCTGCCTTGGAGTTTAGCTGGAGCCCTGTAAACTTTTCTAAAGGAGGAAGTGGGAGCTGGTTTAGGTGGTCTTTGGCATGTGCAGATGCTGTCTGGGGAAGTAGCTCTGTCCTTACTGTTGACAGGACAGACATTGCTTCTCTCATGAGGTCATGGTTTCCAAGGCAAGAGTGGGGCCTGAACCACCAGCACCACCTATGGATCTTAGCTTCTAAGAAGGAGGACAAAAGATCACTCTAAAAAAAAAAAGGCAAAATTGAGTGCAGTAGCCTTTTTAAAATCCAATCTATCATTAAGTCTTTTCTCGCCCAAATGTCTCTTTCTGCACCTTTCATTTTTTCCCATTTTCATGACTGATGAAGACTTTATTGGGCACTACTGAATTACCTCAGGCACCATGTCTTTGATTTATTTTCCTTTGGTGCATCCTCCTAACTTAAAGCTCTGATCTTGTCGCGGCTCCATAATAAAGCATCTTTACAGAATCAAGCCCAATATCCACGTGAGTTGCTTCTTAAATGCCATTTATAGTTTTTGTTTTCTTTCCAAAATGGTGAATGTTTATTATAGTGCTTGATTTTCAAAGTCCTCTATGATGCGGTCCAACCTTCCCTTTGTGTGTACCCGCGCGCGCGCGCACACACACGCCCCGCTATGGCTAGGAGCACAATACACTCTGATGCTGTGGAAGGCTCACTTTGAACTCTGGAGCTAGATATAACCGGTTAATCTGGTCCCTCCTCTACTTCCGTGTTTGACCCCGGCCTTCACTTCACCTTTCTCTCGTTCCGAGTTTTCCACTCTTGTTAAGTCGGTGTCACAAAACTACCCGTATTCGAGGTTAATGGTGAAGAGTCAATGAGAGTGGAAGTGACCTGGACTTCCAGCGCTGGAAGCTTCCACCATGCGGGGGTTCGGGATGAGGAAGGCCCGGGTCAGGGGAGCAAGGTGCTGTTGCACTACTGCCATCCGGGGCCCGCCCGGGGACTGCTTTCTGTGCGAAGAGCAGCTCCGCTGAGTTGGTGCGTCACCCGGCTCGTGCAGAGGCGATGAGGCTGTGGGGGATGGCTGGTGCTGGCGCAACCTGGGATGAGTCACGGTCCCTCAGCACCACCGGAACAGGCCCCACCCACCCGCCTCACCCGACCCTGCATCGCGGTGCAGTCAGCCCGGCTTCCGGCAGAGGACGCTGCACTGCAGCGGTTCCACCTGCCAAAGGCAGGCGCTACCTCTGGTTCACAGGGAAAGATCTGGGGGCCCAGAGTGGGGATGGGTGGGGAATGTCTCTGCAGTCCCAGTGGTGGTTTTGATTTTAACAAAACGCTTGTTTTTAACACAGAAAATATATGTAACTCAAAATGATCGCTTCCTATGCAGGGTGATGATCTGACAGGGCTCTACTGGAGAGTGCCTCTTCTTGCTAACCCCAAGCTTTTGAGCAGGGACATGGGAAGCTGGCGACTTCCCCACTGTCCCCAGAGAGAGCCCCTGATAGGGTAGATCTTCTCTTTCCAAAATAGATCTGCCTACGGGACCTTGATTTTCTGCCCTCTGACACTTCCCACCCGAGGTGATGGAGGTAACAAAGATTTAGGCTGACTGCAGTAGAAGGCAGAAGAAAACGCTCTAGCTATTAGGGTACCAGGGTTTCAGTACAGGCTCCATTTCAAGTTGCTTTATAACTTTGGCCATTTCATTATTCACTCATTAAGAAGACATTTCCCTATGTCCACAAAGCACTGACTGTAGGGGAAAGGGAGGAAGTCAAACCAATGAACAGACAATTACCTCGATCTTAAAACAACTTATGCCTCACACAGGGCCCCACACATAGGTGATCCATAAATATGTACTGGATGAATAAATGCTATGATTTAATCTCTACACCCTAGAGAAGGGATTTTTGGCCACCGATGCATCCTAGGTGCCTAGAAAAGTGCCTGACATACAAGTAGTTGCTCAGTGATTTGTCAAATGAATGACAGAGGAATACATTGAATGCTTCACAAGCACAGAGGCACCTAACTCCCAAAAGCAGTGATGTTTGAACCAAGCCTTGAGAAACAGTGGGTGTTAGGTGGGCATATAGGGCCACAGGGGAGGGCAATGGAGGCAGAGAGAATAGGCTGTGCCAAGGTACAGAGCCCAATGTCATCACCTCTCTGTGCCTCAATTCCGTCCTGGGGGAAGAAAAGGACAAGGGTGTTCCTGTAATCTCTTAGATTCTTCTACTTGTACGTTTCTCTGATTCTAGCAATGAATTCAGTTATGCAGTTTAGGGCCCGACCAGTGTTGGACGGCCTTGCAGTCCAAGAGATTCAGGTTTTGACTTTCGACTCAGCCTGGCTTCATAATAATAAAGGCTTGATAATCTTAGGCACCTCTTTTCCATCCCCTTGTTCTGCCTTTTTCCTTGGAAATCTCCCTCAAATCCCCAGACAATAAATTAGACATCACAAAAGTCAACACTTATTTGTATATTGCCATGATTTTTCTTTGTATTAATTTGACTTTTGAAAGAAAGCCTTTGTTAATTACAAAATTTTTAACTAAGGTTAATTGTGGGCAAAACAGAAAAGTACAAAGAAGAAAAAAAACACCCATACTTTTCACTACCTGATGTAGTTCCTTGAAGACAGGTTATGTCTTTATTAAAACACACACACACACACACAAGCTCATACAACCACATGGTCACAGATGGCTGTCATATGTGTGAGTCTTATATTCTGAATGAAAGCATGAGCTGGGGGCAGTTCTCACATACCCTTTTAGTTGTGTCTCTGATGGAAAGAGATGTAGACTAGGACCCCAAAACTCTGATTCTTTGGCCAGCTGTAGACCATCATGCTATGTCCTCAAAGACCATACTACTCAGAGAACTTTTAATTTGGAGGCAGGGTTCTGGCCCCAAACCACTATGTGGCCTCCTGGCCCTGCCTGTTGAGCTAGAGTTAGGCTACATTACATAGGGGCCAGTGGGCCTCCTTTGGTCCAGATCAGAGACAGTGTTGAGCAGCTTTCTGCGGGGTATGTGGAAGGGCTGCTTGGAGACTTGCTTCCATACTTGCCTGAAGGGGACCACACAAATAAATCCATGACCCTAACTTACTCAGTTTCTCTGGTCCCTCCCATTAAGAGCTCCAACCCCAGCACAGTAGCTTCTTTTTGTGTCTTCTTTGCTGTTCAATTTATGATCCATAGGCCAGTGTCATGGACTTCTAAATGATGGTTGTACATTAAAGTATAAGGAGTAAAGTGTAAATTCTATTTCAGAAGGTCTGGGATAGAACCTGAAATTCTTCATTTTCTAGCAAGCTCCCAAGTACTAGTGATGTAGCTGGTCATGGCCCACACTTCGAGTAGCAAAGATGTACAAATCTCTTTTGCCCTCCCTTGTCCTTCCTGACTGAAGGTGATAGGGCAGGAGAGGTCCTGAGTGTTCTCAGAGGTTAGAATGTGTGGACACATACATGCACATGCACACTGACACAGTTGAGGGCTATGTTTTGGGTGTTGAGTAAACGTTTGATAAGTGAATACATGAAATCGAGGAGTGAGAAGACTTAAGTCTACACTCCCACCCCTCCGATGGCTTGTCCATTTCAGTGGCGATATCACCAGCTTCTCAGTTACCAGATGGATTTGGTTCCTTATCCATTTTTGCCTTGACTCTGTCTTTCCTTTCTCAGTGCTTCTATTGTCATTCAGATACTTTTTATCTATCCCTTGTGTTCAAGTCTCTAGTCCCTTTCCTCTCCAGTCTATTAATAAGCCTCTGCAGCTATACACCAGACCTTGAAGAAATATTTCCAGAATCTTTATTTTCCACTCTGAACCTGTTTTACTACCTTTGTGTGTCTAGGTCTTGGAAACAATATCTGGTTTTCCTGACTGCCCTGTTAGAGCCTGCCGCTTAGCTTGCTTAGCACGATGCCCCCTTTGATCTGAAATGCTGCCTCCATGGCCTGACCTGCCTCGCACTTGCACCCACCTGCTTTTGCATTCCAGCCTGGTTACAGGGCCCCAGCCCCCTGCTTGGCCTGCGGAGGAAGTCAGACATGGTAGCCTGGTTCTCTATTCACATATTTCTATTACTTTATATAACTTGTCTTCATAAGTATTCTCTAAACTCTTTGAGGGCAGGACTCTCTGAGTCTTTTTCCTCTCTTTATCCTTTGCCACACCAGCATCTTCCTTCATTCACTCATTCATTTCTCAAAGACTGAATGTCCATTCTTTGCCATATCTGATACCAGGTGGTAGGATAGCAGAGGGGAGGCAGACAGGGCCTAGTATATTCTAAGAGATTCAAGGTAGAGAATCTCTTATTGAACAGAGAAGTTCAATAGCATGAAATTGGCAAACTGATTTTGAGCTCAGGCCAGTAGAAATATTTGTGAAAATGGTTGGTGACAAGGCCTGCCCATGCCTAGAACAGATAAGGAGGGAATTCTGGCTGGTAAATACTGGAGGCCAACCTTAGGAGCCTTGGGGAACAGTGGGAGAAGGAGATGGAGTATTGTCTGCTCTTTTCAAAATGAGCACATAGAAGGGGAAATAGCAATTATAGTCTTGACAAAAACAGTATTTCCAGTTGTTACCCAAAACAATAGGATTTGGTGGTGTAATTCTCAGAAGTGGGTGATGTAATGTGAATAGCACTGAGCTAAACTTCTTTCTAGAAGTCAGATTCCATGACCCTTTGACCTGGGTTGCAGGGCCTCTTGCTTTTGATCAGACATTGGCTGATTCTGTTCCCTTAGAGCAGCCTCAGTTTCTTCTCTGACATGAGAGGGTGTGGAGCAGGGTAGTATGTGAGGAGCTTGGAGCTATGAACTCTAAGCTTCCTCTGTGCTCTTGACATTCTTGGTATGTGACAGGAAGACAAACAGGGAGTAAGGAGGCTTAAGCAGCAGAACAGACTAGAGTCGGGGAGGTGCATTAAGAGTGCAGAAACAGAGGGCCTGTCCCCAGGGCAGCCATGTGGCCTGGAGAGGGGCTGATGGATTGGTGACATATTTAGGAGGAAATGGAACTGACAAGAATTGTCAACTGACCAGATGGTGGGGAGGAAAAAAGAGAAATGAAAGAAGATGGAAATTTAGCTCTAACCCAGGAGGACTGAGTGAAAACAACCTGAGTCCCAAGCTCCTGCAAGCAAACTGCCATGTGGCCTTAGACAAGTCCTTACCTCTTTTTTTCACATTTTTAAAATATTTTATGTATGTATTTATTTTTATTTATTTTTAGAGTGAGGGGAAGGGAAAGAGAAAGAGAGGGAGAGAAACATCAATGTGTGGTTGCCTCTCACATGCTCCCCTTACTGGGGACCTGGCCTGCAACCCAGGCATGTGCCCTGACTGGGAATCGAACTGGCAACCCTTTGGTTTGCAGGCTGGTGCTCAATCCATTGAACCACACCAGCCAGGGCAAATGATTTTATTTATTTATTTTTAGAGTATTTATTTATTTTTAAAGAGAGAGGGAGGGAGACAGAGAGAGAGAGAAACACTGATATGTGGTTGCCTCTCATGTGGCCTCCACTGGGGACTTGGCCCACAACCCAGGCATGTGCCCTGACTGGGAATCGAACTGGCAACCCTTTGGTTCACAGCCCGCGCTCAATCCACTGAGCTACCCCAGCCAAGGCTCTTTTTTTACATTTTTTTATTGTTGTTCAAGCACAGTTGTCTTCATTTTCCCCCCACCACTCATCCCTACCCCAGCCATCCCTACTTCCCACCCTTGATCCTACCCCCCTTTGGTTTTGTCCATGTGTCTTTTATACATGTTCCTGAAAACCATTCCCCTTTTCCCTCCCATTATCCCCCATCTCGTCTGCTTACTGTCGGTTTAATCCTAATTTCAATGTCTCTGGTTATATTTTGCTTGCTTGCTTGTTTTGTTGATTAAGTTCCAGTTAAAGGTGAGATCATATGGTATTTGTCTTTCACCACCTGGCTTATTTCACTTAGCATAATTCTCTCCAGATCCACTCATGCTGTCACAAAGGGTAGGAGCTCCTTCTTTCTTTCTGCTGTGTAGTATTCCACCATGTAAATGTACCACAGTTTTTTGATCCACTCATTTACCGGTGGGCACTTTGGTTGCTTCCAGTGCTTGCCTATTGCAAATTGTGCTGCTATGAACAGTGGGGTGCATAGGTTCTTTTGAATTGGTGTTTCAGGGCTCATAGGGTATAATCCAAACAGTGAAATTGCCAGGTCAAGAAGCAGTTACATTTTTAGTTTTCTGAGGAAATTCCATACTGTTTTCCACAGTGGCTGCAACAGTCTGCATTCCCACCAACAGTGCCCTAGGGTTCCCTTTTCTCCATATCCTCTCCCACAACAAACTCTTAAACCTCTTTCTGGGCCTCAGTTGCCACAACTGCACAGTGAAGGGATGGCTTTGATCCTCCCAAACCCTCTCCCTGACCTGTGACAACTGCAATAAGTTAAGGAGTGCTTCAGGTTTCCAAATGGCCCTTTGGCTTGTTAGAAGTTTGTAGGTGAATTCCAGATTCTTAGATGGGAAGCCCGAGGCCATGGCAGAACCTTTAAGACACACAGTACCTAGGGCAGCCGGTGGGGGCGGGGGTGGGGCAGTAGGTGAGGTCATGAGTGGGGCTATAGGGAGAAGTCTTGGAGACTCTTCTGAGGTGAAGTCCAAAGGTGGGCAGTTCCTGAAAAGGAACTTGTTTCTCAGCCTCACAAAAACTCGCCTTGCTTGTGTTTTAAAGGAGGCATTTAGCATACAATGGCATGGCATTATGCATGCTGTTGAGTCATCTTTGCATAGGAAGGAACTTGGATGTAGGACTTTGCCCTTGAGTCTGAATAAATGAACTCTGCACCCTGATCTATAGAAGTCCATTTGTAGATAATAAATAAGAGCTAACAGGTAAAAAGAATCTGCTACCTCGTTGGCCTGGATCTAAGCATTCTGCAGGAGTTCCTTAACTCATTGCATCCTCAAAGCAACCTCCATTTTACAGATGAGGAGACAGGCACAGTGAGACTAAATAGGCAGACCCAGTTCACACAGCTAATGAGCAGAGAAGCAGGCAGAACTGTCTTGTGAGCAATAAACCGCAGTGGTATTAGCAGCATCTGTGACTGCCACCACTAGAATTACAGCTCTTTTCATATCACATTACTGTTGTTGCCAGTATCTCAGAAAAAGCATTTATGCTCATCACTACCTCAAAATTATGGCAGTCATTAAACCCACTGCGAGATCATATTATACTGAATGTGTTCATCAAGGAGCACATATGACTAGATTGTAAATTGCATTTCTGTATACAGTAATCAGTTTCCTTTGCAATCTTGGGTAATTTATTTAATGCATTTAAAAGCATTTTTTTTTCCTGAGAAAGGGTTCATAGGCAGCACCAGACTGCCACATGGGTTCACAGCATGCCCTAGGAGGCATGCCCTAGGCAGGGCAGAAAACATGCAGAGTATGCACACTGAGCAGCACTCTGGGCCAGGTGCTTTGCCCACATGCTCTCACTGCAGCCCCAAGGTGTCCAGAATATGCCGTGGTTATCCCACTTGACTCATGGGAAGATCAGGGCTAGTGAGGAGGGGAGTCTTGTCTATAGTTACCATCAAGTAAGTGGCCAACCTGGGACATGTATCCAGGTTTGTCACTGCAGGTGTCTGTCTTGCCTGTATGATGAATGCCAGCCCTCAAAGCAGTCCTCTCAAATACAAATGACCTGGTTAGTCTCAGTGCATGTCCATACCTGGGGTATGGAACAAGGGCCCTTACAGGGAGGAGAGGAGCTCCAGAGAGCAGTACCAGGTTTGATGCTTGGCTGCCAGGGTGATGTGGCCTAATGGCTGACAACCGAGGGCCTGAGTTCAAATCTCAGCTCTGTCCTTGTACACTCTTGGACTTATAGCTCAACTTCTTGATGCCTCAGTGTCCTCGACTGTAAAATAAGAATCATGATGAGAGCTCCTAGGGTTGTTGCGAGGATTCAGTGGAGTAACACACACAAGGCCCTTGATGCTGCATGTGGCACTATGATGTGAGCCATTGGCATTATTTCTCCTAAGAAAGCAATGTGTGGAGGGAGCCTGAAGTTTCTGGAAGAACATTAGGAGATGCTGACCCTTTGTCCCTCCCCATATCTATTATCTTGTCACCCTCGCTCTGATTCCCTGATGTGAGAAGCAGTGAGAACCCCATAGTCGGTATTTCACACCTCTGACTGCTCACTGGGACCTGGGGGGAGTTTTTACAGTGGTGGTGTCTAGGACCTGCATTCTAACATGGAGACAACTAAGAACCATGATCTCAAAAGGTGACGGTTTTGTGCTGCTCTTTGGGGACAATAAGGAAGAAGGAGGAAACTTGGAGACTGTGCCCTTCTCTGCAGACAAAATGGAAAGGAACAGAAGCCCAGGTGTGGAGAGGAGGCAGGAAGCTTTCAGGAGAGGAGCTGGAGCCTGCAGTCAGAAAGAGCTACAGAGAAGCCACCAGGGCCAGAGCCTGGTCCCAGGCCCTGCCAGGCCAGTGGCCTAGCTGGTTTTCCCACAAAAGAAACCAGGAAATATGGGAACGAGGGGAAGGTGAGGATGTACTCACAGCCTCTTTCTGCACCCTTCCCTCGAAGGGTAGATCCTGACTGTTCCATTAACACTTTGTAAGGAACACAGAAGACCATCTATTCCTCCCCATCCCCCCGGCACATAAGCAAAATGGCTCCCCATCTACCTACTCACAAGCTCACTCCTGGACCCTTCCCTCACCCAGCCCAGCAGAATCACCCAACTCCATTCCATGTAAATATTTGGTGGCAGAGCAGAGCAGCACACTGGGGGTCCGAGACCAGGTCCACAAGGCTGCTGCCTTTGGTTTTAGCAGGACAATGCAACAAGCTGGGAGCTTGGCCAGGCTGTTATTATCCTTTCATGTAAGAAAGGAAACCATGGCCAAGAGGAAGAAAGAGACTTGCTCGTGGTGACACAAGGAGTGGTGTTAGAGGCAGGACTGCTGGTTCAGAGATCCTTTTCTCATACCCACCTGCACACTTCAGCTTTGTTCCCTAACCTACCAGTCCTGGGAAACAGACCCATTTCCCACCATGGCCCTGTGGCTCTAACAGAATCTGTCCAGTCACCTAGCAGAAGTCTGGAGTTGTCTGCTCTGATCTCAAATAAACCTCCAGCTCTGGGTCTGAAAGGGTGGTGCATTTGGGGTTTTGTACTTGTGTTGCCTTCCTCTCATGTTTTGTTCTGGGACATATTTTAGCCAGGTGAGATTTTCCTTGCGCACCCCCCAACAAAAGTGGAGACTATGTCTTTAAGAAAGGACGAGTCAGAGCCACAGGGATCAGTTTCAAGCAGCCCTCAGAAGGCAAATCTGGATTGAGTTTAGGAAGAAAAAAGAAGGGGTTAGCTTTGGTCCTGCCTCCTTTCCTTTTTCTCCTCTGCTCGTCCCTCCTCCAGCCTTAGTCTGGAAAGTCAGTTAACTTGGCCAGGAGGTTACGGAGCCCAGGGCTTCCCCAGCAGCCTTGTCCTCTCACCTTGTTCTTCCTCTAGCTCCCGAGCACACGATCTGGAGGACTGCTGGGCAAGTTGCTGGAATGAGTAGGTACGTGGTCTGGACGTTTTAACCTTCACCCTGTCAGTGAGGTCTGTGTAATGTCCAACACAGACCTGGTGGGAGGTGGGAGGGGGACCTCCAGGACTTCTAAGAACATTAGTAACTGAGTCAGGAAGAAGATGGGTGGGCTTTGGCCACATTCCTCTCGGTGACTCCACCAAGGGCTTTGTGTTCAGGCGTCCACAGGCTCAGACAGAGGCCTGGTCTATTCAGCCGACCCCTCCCAACCCCGACCCTGGTGAGTTGCCTACTGAACCCGTAATGGGTGGGAGTTTGGGAAGTGTTGAGTTTGTTACTACTACTGGAAAAATTGACACCAGAGCGGTGCTAACAGCCCCATGAGAAAGTCAGATGGGAACATGTTCAGCCCCACCCATCTGTCTGTCTGTCCATCCATGGCACTGGCGGCATGTAACCTCTAAGATGAGGTGAATGGGATTCAGGCTGCTCAAGTTGCATGTGCAGTGGGCCAGGAGCCATGCAAGGTCTTCTTGTACTTGTTTTCAACTTTGTGAGTGACTAAAAGCAAAGCTGTTAGTTTTCAAAGACTTAAGTTTACACTTCATGGAAAAGGACTTAGTGCTCCTTGACTGAAAGGGGGAAGCACAAAGAAAGAGGCAGAGAAAGCACATTGGGCTGGAGATAGAGATTGCTGTGAGCTCAAGAACCTTTTCTCCGTACATTTTGGGATTCACCCATGCATTTATTTATGTATTTATTCAACAAACACCTGTTAAATGTCTATTGGCACCCATTGCTGGTATGGGGAAAATTGCACCCCCATATGGTAGCCGATCCTTCCACCTGACCTCCTTCTCCAGGTCTCTACTCCGCCCTTTCCTCACCCACATCCTGACCTGTTTAACAGGGGAAGAGGCACCAGCTTCTAATGCACTCAGGTGACCTGATGAGGACAAGATAAGTGCTGACGCTGTTGGCACTAGACTGGGTACATCTCACCTGACAACAGTCCCTCTTGAAAGAGACCTGGGCCTTGGTCCCAAATGTGATCTCAACCACTGGGAAGGACTTTGAAGGTCAGGAAGCAACAGGGGCACAGAAGTTCAGCCTAACCACTCCTAGACAGAAGGGGCAGTCCGAGCCTTCTTTGGATATTAAGGGTAGAGCTGGCCTCCTGATTGGGCTTTTACCTTCATATGTGGGCCAAATGTTGGTTGGATTTGCCAAGACCATCTGAGAACTTTGCTCTTTGTGACTTATGCAAGTTGTCATCATCTGGGCAGGAGGCATGCTGGGATCTCAACCACCTACGCTGTTAAGGAAGTGGTGGGGTTGGGAATATTGGTTCCTGGGTGGTCTTTTGGGTGTAGAAGGTTTAGGCATGGCACAGATTGGTTCAGTTGTGTGTGTGTGTGTGTGTGTGTGTGTGTGTGTGTGTGTGGTATAGGAAGTAGTCTCCAGGAGAAAAATCCTGGCAAAAACCAGGCAGGAAAGTATAACCCTATCCAAGTAGGCTTGGGATTCAGGACTGGACTCATAACTGGCAGGTAGCACAAGGGCCCCAATGAACACAGTGAAAGATCAGTGAGGCCAGTGCCAGGGCCTGCTTGCCCTGCTGGGGGAATAAATGAGAAGGGGTGAATGGATGGGTGGGCTTTATGACCTCAGCTGAGGAGGGGCTGGGTGGGACCACCAGAAGCTACCGCCAACCTACTTAAAAACAAAGCCTCATAGCAACATCTGTCTATATTGCACTCTGCACATTTGGGCTTGTGCTGGGCTTATCTAAGGGGTTATTTCTGAGTTTGGAAGGGAGATGGGGAATAGACTGTGATTTCCTGCCACTGTGATGGTAACACCCTGCAAACTTATCTTTGTCCACCTTTCAAATCCCACTGTGGCTTCTCCTGCCATCCCAAGAAAGTCTGTAACTGAGCTAGACCTCCTGTTCCAGCACGGAGGCCCTCTGCCCTCTCACATACTCAGCCCAGGATCATGGGCTCTGCATGCAAACTGTCACTCCTTCAATGAATAAAGCAGTTGCCCCAAGCAATTTGTTCATCGGGATGGCTGGGAAGAAGGGGACAAAGAAGAGGGGCTTGTGCCAGGAAGGTTAAATGCTAGCCTGACATCCTAGAGATAAAATAAGGAGCTGGGCCTTCCCATCTAGAGAAACTTCATGCAAGAAGGTCAGTAAAAGGTTGTTTCCTATCCTTCTGAGGTATATTTTTGAGAAGTGCTTAGTTTCCTCTCCTTTTTTTCTACAAGTCTGATTGTCTTGGGGAGGGGGAGCAGGGTTTATGTACTATTTTTTAAAGTGGAGAAAATTGCCCCTTAAATGTAAAGTTGAGTAATTGCAGTAAAAAGATCCAAGTGAATGAGACTTCTGCCCAAATATGGCAAAATATCCATCCATCTTTCCGCTTAATTAGAAAAATAATCCGCTGAGTAGTGAGTCATGCTGCCCTTCAGCAAACAATGCCATCCTTAGCCACAGAGCCAGGAATAACGTAGGTAAGAGGTGATAGCAGCCACGAAGAAGAAAAGACATAAAGGGACTCAGATTCTTGATGCCAGCAGCTGTTTGGGCCACCTTTGCCCCCTCCTGTACAATAGATAATGCACTGAACTGGGCTTCATGATCTGTGACACAGATCAATACAGCTGGGGTACATCTTGATAAGTGGGGTCCCCTCAGAGGGTGTTCAGGATCATGCCACAGCTCTTTGCATAGTCTGGGAGCTATTTTTTTACTGAGGAAAACATAATACATTATATTGCATAAAATATACTAATTATAAATGTGGAGCTTAATGAGTTTTTACATATGTTTACATCTGTGTGTAACCACCATCCAGCTCAACATACAAAACATTTTCAGTACTCCAGAAGGTTCACTTGGAGTTCTTTATTTACATGTACCAAAGTGCTGCAACCGAATGTTTGTGGTTAGTGATGTGCTGGTAAATGTTTAACAACCACCTCTGGTGTGTAGGGGGGTGCCCTGCTTTTTAGTGTTTGCCAGTTTTTGTGGTGTAAATATTCCTCCCGCTACAGCTGATTTCAAGCTATGAACAGTTTAACAACTGACTTGCAAAATTCTGAAAATTTAACAATTGGCTCAGGTGAGCCAGAGCAAACTGGCTCCAGCACACCAGTGGGATCAAAGAGAGCCAGCCCAGCCTGGTTGGGTGCAGCTAAGAGTGGGCTCTCAAATACTTCCATGCCTAGACCCCTTAGAGAGGAGAGAATTGTTCACAATATAAAGCAGTCTCTAACTTCCATCATCTACTCACCAGACATCAATTGTGTACCTTATGGCAAGGGCTAGGGTCACAGATATACGTAAACCATGGTTCCGTCTCTTAAGGAGCTTACATAATTTAACACTTCTAGGAAGACGCAGACATGTGGAGGTATACAAGGTCTGTCCAGAAGGTATCCAGCCATGTAATATGAAAAATAGAGACACTTACTGAAGAAGATATAAGAAACATTGTACATGTTTCAATGTTTCTCATTCTCTGAGACAATGATGCCACAGTCACCATCAAAGTAGGCACCTTGGACTTCACACAGTTCTTCCAATCGCCATCAGCTGCCCCATCCTATTTTCCTGAATCTCATCAACGGTCTGAAATCTCTTCCCTTTCAAAGGCAATTTTAGTTTGGGAAAAGCCAGAAGTCACAGAGCACTAAATCTGGGCTGTAAGGGATCTGAGTCACCTGGGTGATTTGATATTTCTCCAAAAAATTCTGCACGAGACAAAGAGGGCACACCAAGCAGGCATGTTGTCATGATGAAGCTGCCAATCACCAGTTGCCCATAGCTGCAGCCTTCTGAATCATCCGAATAGTTTTTGTAGAGGAATGTTCAAGCTTCACACAAAATATGATGCAGATTTATTGCTCTACTCACTCACTCATTTTGCATGCCATGGCCACACAGTACACACATTCACCCAACAGTGTCTACCAGCCCCCACTGACTAGTACAGTGAAGATGTCATTGTTCATGCATGTGCTCATTCTTTTTTTGAAAGTATATTTTATTGATTTTGCAATTACAATTGTCCCATTTCTTTTCTCCCCTTTATTCTCCTCTGTGCTGCATCCCCCTCCCACCAGCTTCACCCCCCTTAGTTCATGTTCATGGGTCTTACATATAAGTTCTTTGCCTTCTCCATTTCCTACACTATTCTTAACCTTCCCCTGTGTATTTTGTACCTACCATTTATGCTTCTAATTCCCTGTACCTTTTCCCCCATTCTCTCCCCTCCCCCTCCCCACTGATAACCCTACATTTGATCTCCATTTCTGTGATTCTGCTCCTGTTCTAGTTGTTTGCTTAGTTTGTTTTTGTTTTCATTTTAGGTTGAATTGTTGATAGTTATGAGTTTGTTGTCATTTTACTGTTCGTATTTTTTATCTTCTTCTTTTTCTTAGATAAGTCCCTTTAACATTTCATATAATAAGTGCTTGGTGATAATGAAATCTTTTAACTTGACCTTATTTGGAAAGCACTTTATTTGCCCTTCCATGCTAAATGATAGCTTAGCTGGATAGAGTAATCTTGGATGTAAGTCCTTGCCTTTCATGACTTGGAATGCTTCTTTCCAACCCATTCTTGCCTGCAAGGTTTCTTTTGAGAAATCAGCTGACAGTCTGATGGGCACTTCTTTGTAGGTTACTGTCTCCTTTTCTCTCACTGCTTTTAAGATTCTTTCCTTATCTTTAATCTTGGATAATGTAATTATGACGTGCCTTGGTGTGTGCTTCCTTGGGTCCAACTTCTTTGGGACTCTCTGAGCTTCCTGGATCTCCTGGAAGTCTATTTCCTTGGCCAAATTAGGGAAGTTCTCCTTCATTATTTTTTCAAATAAGTTTGCAATTTCTTGCTCTTCCTCTTCTCCTTCTGGCACCCCTATGATTCGGATGTTGCAATGTTTAAAGTTGTCCTGGAGGTTCCTAAGCCTCTCCTCATTTTCTTGAATTCTTGTTTCATCATCCTGTTCTGGTTGAATGTTTATTTCTTCCTTCTCCTCCAAATTGTCGATTCGAGCCCTGGTTTCCTTTTCTTCACTGTGGTTCCCTGTATATTGTTCTTTATTTCACTTTGCATAGCCTTCACTTCTTCCTCTATTTTGTGGCAGTACTCAACCATTTCTGTGAATATCCTGATTACCAATGTTTTGAACTCTGCATCTGATAGTTTGGCTATCTCTTCGTCTCTTAGTTCTGTTTTTGGAACTTTGTTCTCTTCTTTCATTTGGGCCATGTTTCTTTGTCTCGGCTCACCTGTTACAACATAATTCAACCATTGTTATGTTGTAAGGGGCAGAGCCTTAGGTATTCACCAGGGTGGGGCAACCCAGGTTGCTGCATTGTGGCACTGTATGTGGTGAAGGGGGTCAGAGAGGGAACAATGCTGCTTGCTGGCTCTCAGTCACTTCCCCCACTACCCACAAGCAAATTGGGCACTTCTGGTGCTGATTCCCAGGTGGGTGGGCTTGTGTACATTCTAGGACCCCGTGGGTCTCTCCAACAAACTCTCCTGTGAGGATGGGAATTTCTCCCGCCACCACAGCCCCCACAGGTTTTTATAGCCAGAGGTTTGGAGGCTTTCTCTTCCCAAGCTGGAACCCTAGTTTGCGTGATCTGTTTCATTCCCCACTTGTTCCTCCTGGTTTAGCCACATGCAAATATGGGTCCCCCAGCCTCCGCCTTGCCCACCCTGTCCTCCAGGCACTGTCTTGCCACATATCCTCTCCACCCTTGCTGCCTGTCTCTGTCCCTCCTACCAGTCTTAATGAATGTTTCTTCTTTAACTCCTTGGTTGTTGGACTTCCATACAGTTCAATTTTCTGGCAGTTCTGGTTGTTTTTTGTTTTTAAATTTTTTGTTGTCCTCCTTTTGGTTGTGTGAGAAAATAAAGTGTATCTACCTACACCTCCATCTTGGCCAGAGTCCATGCATGCTCATTCTAGTCTACTCTTCTTGGCTTCCAGGTTACATTGATGTTGAGCAAACCATTCTTGTTATATTAACAATGGCTGGACTTTTTTCAGACAGACCTTGTATGTGCAACAAAGGGTTCTAGGTGTTAGGGTAGGAGACTATATGGGAATTATTGAGGGCCCTGAAGCTGGTCTGTTTCTGCATTGGAATCTGAAATGCCTTTCTTACCTGACTATACTTTAAAGTGCCTTGGTTTTGAGGAAAAGAGTAGCAGATTCATACATGCCTGTTTTGGATTTTGATTCACCTCTTCCAAGCAAGTCACTTAACCTCTTTGATCTTCAAATGTCTTATCTTTAAAATGGGGGTAATAGTAGTACCTGCACTACATTATTATTTTGAGTATTAAATCAAATTGAAATTCATGTATAACATTTGGCACACATAAGCATTTACCAATTATTTAGCTTCAATTAGAGATTATTAACTACTAACTTGGACAAGCTCTGAGCCTCTCTGAGGCTCATTTTCTTCATCTGTGAAATGAGAATAAAATGCCAACCTTAGCAGGGTCGTGTTGAGAACTAAATAAGATCATGTATGTGAATTGTCTGGCCCAGAGCAGGCACCCAGCTAGTGCTGGTTTCCCTCTCTTCCCTGCTTTCTGATATACTGACTTACACCCTCTCTTAAAAAATCCCAGCTCTGACATCTCAGGAAATGAATACATCAAGTAAATACATCAACCTCACTTTTTAAACTTTTGTTTTAAAATAAAATAAAATAATTATAGAGTCACAGGAAGTTGCAAAAAATTGTGCAGTGGGTGCTGTGACCCTTCTGTCAATTTTTACCAATGTTGACATCTCAGGTAACTATAATACGATAGCAAAACCAGGAAGTTGATACTGATACAATCCACAGAGCTTTATTCAGATTTCCTTAGTTTTACATGTATGCTGTATGTGTGTATATATTGTGTGTATGCCATTTTATCACATGTAGATCTTTGTAACCATCCCCACAATTGAGATGCAGAACTGTTCAATCACCACAAGATCTTCCTGGTGCTACCTCTTGATTTTCACACCCATCCATTACACACTCTCCCCATCACTAACTCCTGGCAACCGAGATTCTATTCTCCATCTAGATAGTTTTGTTATTTCAAGAATGTTATATAAAGGAATTCATATCATATATAACATTTTGAGACTGGCTTTTTTCCCCATTTAGCATAATTTTCTTGATATCTTTGCAAGTTGTTGTGTCTATCAATAGTTTGTTCCTTTTTATTGCCAAGTAACATTTCATGGTATGGATGTACCAGTTTTTTTTATCCATTCACCTGTTGAAGGACAGCTGGGTTGTATGCAGTTCGAGGCTTTTAGGAATAAAGCTGCTATGAACATTTCTGTAACAGGATTGTCTATGAACATAAGTTTTCATTTCTCTGGGGTAAATGCCCAAAATTACAGTTGCAAGCTGTGGTAATCACATGCTTAATTTTTAAAGGAATTATTAAACTATTTTCCAAAGTGGCTGTACCATCTCATATTCTCACCAGCAATGTATGAGGGATCCAGTTTCTTGGCAATCTCATTAGCCTTTGGTGTGATGACTATTTTTTTTAAATTTTAGCCATTCTGGTAGGGTTGGTATCACACTGTGATCTTAACTTACATTTCCCTAATGGCTAATGATGTTGAGCATCTTTTCATGAGTTTATTTGCCATCCGTACATCCTCTTCAGTGTAGTGTATATTCATGGTTTTTGCCCATTTTCTAATTGGATTGTTGTTGTTTTTTTACTGTGGAGTTTTGAAGAGTGCTTTATGCCTTCTAGATACTAGTCCTTTGTGACATATGTGGTTTTCAAATACTTTCTCCCACTCTGCAGTGTGTCTTTTACATTCTCTTCACATGGGCTTTTGCAGAGCAGGAAAATTTAATTTTGAGGAGATTCAATTTATAAATTTTTCCTTTTATGGCTTATCCTTTCAGTGTCAAGTCCAAGAACTCTGCCTAGCCCTAGATAACAATGACTTTCTCTGTTTTTTAAAGTTTTGTAGTTGTATGTGTATGTTTAATTCATAATCCATTTTGAGTTTGTAATCCTTTTGTAAGTTGTGAAGTTTAGATCAAGATTCCCCTTCTTCTCCTTCTCCTCCTCCTCCTTCTTTGCCTGTGGATATCAATCCCTTCAGTACATTTGTTGAAAAGACTCCTTTCTCCATTGAATTGATTTTGCACCTTATCAAAAAATCAGTTTGATGTATTTTGTGTGTCTATTTCTGAGTTCTCTATTCTGTTCCATCAATCTGTTTATCTATTCCTCCACCCATACCACACAGTCTTGATTAATGTAGCTATA
>VMDR010017416.1:0-20138 GCA_007922815.1 Macrotus californicus
GCCCCACCACGCGAGTCCTCTCCGCCCCTCCTACCGGTCTGGATGTATGTTTCTTAGTTTCTTGGTTGTCGGACTTTCATACGGTTCGATTTTCTGTCAGTTCTGGTTGTTTTTTCTTTTAAAATTTGTTGTTGTCCGTCTTTTGGTTGTGCGAGGAGGCACAGGGTGTCTACCTACGCCTCCATCTTGGCCGGAAGTCTCCAAACTTCTTTTAAAAAAAACTTCCCCTGTTGCCTCCAGTTCAAACCTTACCTTCCAGTTCTGCAGCAGGAAGCAGCTATTGCTCTGGGATGGCTGTCTTTATTGTAGACTCTTCCAGGGAACTTTTTGTTTCTTGGCCTATCACCTGGGTTATTTGTGTTTAAACTGTTCCAAAAACTGTTTCTGTGTAAGAAGGTTCAAGGACACACAGTGGCTCTGTCTTCAGTGACGAGCACACCTAGAATACTGTCCTCTCTAAGAGAGAGGCCTGGATGGGCCGTAGAAATCCATGTTCTGCCACTTCCTCAGGTTTCCAGTCTGTGTGGTCGAGCCCTACTGGGCAAGCAGAATTCTGTTGGGCTCCCTCTTCTCCTTTAGAGCCTTTTCACTGGAATCTGTTGGAGGTAGGAGAAAAGCTAGGAGGGAAGAGGAAATGATACTAGTGGGCAAAGCCGTGTTCCTACTCGGGGTGGTGAGGCTGGGACCACAGGAAGAGGACAGATTTCCAGGCAGGGTTTGGAACATCAAAGGAATAATATATACATTCATGGGCAGGTGTGGTGACCAATACAGAACTTCATGACCTAAAATGCTGCCATGGAATATGGCTGCTTCTTCATGAGTCTCACATGACAATGTAAGTGGGGGAAGGTGACATGTGGAAGGATAGAATGAAGTGGGAGAAATCACTAATTAGTCTTAAGTATGAACTTACACTGTTTCTATATTCTTATATTTTGTTGGGCTTTTTCTGGATTATTTTTCTGCTAACTTCAACACTTTCAGGAATACACTTGATTTTCCTTGTTAAAAGGGAGGTGCTGCTTCAAAGGGCCACCCAATGTTGACCAGAGATATAATTGATGGGTAGCCTTTGAAGATGATTTCTCCCTATTTTAGAATGAAATTGAGTTAAGGAAATCTTTAGTGGGTGTCCATCCAAAATAAGCCATTGCTATGATTCACTACGTGACGTTTCAGCAAGCCCATTGGAGACAAGGCCGCTGGATGACACTGCAAATCTAAGACTCCTGCTTTACATTTAAACTACCCGTGAAGCCTTTCAAATGGAAAACTGGAAACTCTGGCCACCAAGTTCCCTTTGCAGCCACCACGTTCCCCTAGTCCATTCTGAATCTAACCAACATCTCAGAGGTAAGGACAGGGATAGGCCTGAGTTATAAGCAAGAACAAGCCTCTGCCATGCTTTCTAGTGCTGGGCCAAATTACTGGTATATGTGAAAAGTATTCCAATTCTTACGGTTAAGTAGCAGCTCTCTGGGTGTTATGTCTACCATACTTAAGAACCTTGGAGCAGAGTGACTCATACACTGAATTCGTATGCTTTACAATGTAAAGGGAACACAAGGGTGTGTGTGTCCACAGGTGGCCCCAGCTGATAAGCCAGGCTGGAGGAAATAAGCACTAGAGTGTCCAATTAGTATGGTGAGTCTTGAACTTGAGTATGTTTCAGAATCACCCAGTTTCTCATTCAGTAGGTCTGGGGTGGGGCCCAAACCCTACATTTCTAACACATTTTCCGACAATGCTTCTGGTACGGGAGAATAAATTTACCCCTGCAACTCAACTGCAGCACTGTGAGACCGCTGCATGGTCTGCACAGACATGTGCCCAGGAGACACGTGATTGGTTTCTTCATGCAGTTCTTCATGAATGGTGGTGTCCCTGACAAAGAGAATGGATGTTTCTCATTAAAATAATTTTCTGAAAAGTTATAAAGTATGATGAGAAAGTAGCAAGGTTGCTAGAACAAGCACACAAGGTCTGTCTGGAAAAAGTCCAGCCGCTGTTAATACAAGAAGAGTGTGTGTGACATCGATGTAGCAAGTAGCCAAGGAGAGTGGACTGGAATGCCCATGCATGAACAATGACAACTTCACTGTACTAGTCAGTGGGGGCATCACTGAGTAAGCAGGTGTACTGTGTGGCTGTCACATGCAAAATGACCGAGTGAGTAGAGCAATGGATCTGCATAAAATTTTGTGTTAAGCTTCAACATTCTTCTGCAGAAACTATTCAGATGATTCAGAAAGCTGCAGCTAGGGGAAACTGGTGATTGGCAGCTTCATCATGACAATGCGCCTGGTCATGCATCGTGTCTCCTGCAGTTTTTTGGCAAAACATCAAATGACCCAGGTGACTCAGCCCCCTTACAGCCCAGAGTTGGCGCCCTGTGACTTCTGAATTTTCCCAAAACTAAAACCACCTTTGAAAGGGAAGAGATTTCAGCCCGTGCATGAAATTTAGGAAAATACGATGGGGCAGCTGATGGCGACCGGGAGAACTGTGTGAGGTCCCAAGGTGCCTACTTTGAAGGGGGTTGAGGCATCATTGTCCTGTGTACAATGTTTCTTATATCTTGTATCTTCTCCAATAAATGCCTCTATTTTTCCTATTACATGGATGGATACTTTCTGGACAGACCTTGTATAGGCTCCTGAAGGCGACAGCTTTGAAAACTAATCCTAGTACAGAGACATACTTTTCTTTCAAAAAAAAAAGGTCATTCTAATTCCTTTGAAATCACAGCATCTATACACCCTTCTCATTTTTCATAGGTTTGGCCACCATATCTCTCAACCTCAACTTTGCAGCCCTCCTTTGTAAGTTAGTGGCCTCTTCCGTATTTCTTCCTCTTCTTGGTTGGGCTGCCATGAGTTGTAGCTAACCTTTCAGTGTTTGTGGCTGAGCCAGTTTCCTCTGCTTGGCCTGGCTTATTTTTCATAAGATGTCTGGAGGAGAGATTTTCCAAAACAGGCAACTTTTCCTTCCACATTTTTTATTGTTGTTCAAGTACAGTTGTCTACATTTTCCCCCCACCCCCCCATCCCAGCCATCCCCACTTCCCGCCCTGGACCCTATCCCACTTAGGTTTTGTCCATGTGTCCTTTATATAAAAACATGCAACTCTTCATTAGACATGGTTTTCGCCAAATCTTGTTTCAAAAGTAACCCCGGATCTGACAGCTCTAAAGTCGGTAAAACTCTGACAGCTTTGCTTTTCTCCACTATTATTTCTCTCGGGACTAATCGATCACTTCCAAAAGCAACTCTCTTGCGGTGGTCGAAGTCTTCCAGAGAGCCGCAGTTCCTGCGTTTCTGTTGTGTTCTGGCCCCTCGTGGACTTTGTTTTGGACGTGGTGATGCTGACTCACATCTCCAGACAGGGCTCCCGCTTAGAAGCCCTGTCTCTAACCACTCCCCAGGATGAGGTTTTTGCTGGCTGCTAGTGTCTTCTGGCTGGGCCTGATGAACATTTTCCAGCTTTTGAGCAGGAAGCCCCCAGTGGCTCTCAGCTGCCTTTATGTAATCCTTTGCGAGTCCCGTGGCTTCCAGTGGGGCTCTGGATGAAACCGGACTATCACCTCTTTTCACTGCCATCTCTGTAATCACTGAGTCACTAGATGTTCCCACAGAGTCCCTGCTGCTCCATGACTTGCTCACAATGCTGCTTTTTGTTTCAGCTCTTTTCACACTAAAAAAAAAAGAATTTTTTTTTTAATGCTGTAATGTTATGGTTTCCTCCAAATTCCCCTTACCACATCTCCTACACCTGAAAAAAGAAAGCACGCACTACGCTCCCTTTTCCCTATCTCCCTGGCAGATCTAGAAAAATCCCCACGTGTACTTTTAAATGTAGACTAGTTCAAGAAATAGCAGTCACATTTTCCAGTACACTGGGATACACCAGGGAACACTTTATATACTGATCACTGGTTTATTAGTGGAGTTCATATTTTAACAAAGACAGACAACTATTCATTTCAGATGTTAAGGGTCAACTTGATATATTGACTTTCATCCCCAGAAGTAAGTGCTCAAATACATCCAAAGCAGAAACGTATTTATGTGTCTCTGTGTGTATGTGTACAAGAACATGTTAATATATGCACAAAGATACATACAATCTCTGTAAGTAAAGAATAATCTTCTGGAATTTCTCTCAGGCCATTTCAAGGTATTATTCAAATATAATCACCATTTAGTTGGTGTCAGGCTTGTTCATTAACTATTGGAAATAGGATTCAGTTAATATAACTTGAAATATTCTGGGAAAAATTCCAGAGAGTGTGCAAGGAAAGAAAGCAGAAACACAGCAGACACAGAGTGTGTGTACATATGTGCACATGCGTGCATACACACAGACCCTTTTTCTACAGCATATACAGCAGTTAGTGCAAACTTCACTCTGGTTGAAAATTACTCTGAGGGGCAGGATAAACACTTCATGGGAAGATTTAGAAACTAGAGACTTTACTTAGGTGTATATTTGCAGGCTTGTGAATGGCAAGAAATTTCTTAAACCACCAAACTCAAAACAATGAAGCTGAAATATTTATTTTGGATAAGCTTTAGTCTGGAAAGAAATACCTAGATTCATGGTCTTACTATTGCTATCAGAGGCATGAGGATTACCATAATTATGTGAGGGTCAGAACAAGCATTTTAGAAAAGAAATTTATTTTTTGAGATCTGTCCATAGTCATTCTGCAAGTTGTATGAAACACCACCAACAGGTGCTTTTCATCTTCAAAGTGCTTGTAATTAAGTGCTCCTTGCAACACACCTGTGAAGCAAGGGCTTGACTCCTGTTGTCCAGAAAGCAAGAGGAAGAGAGGAAGGTGGAAGAGCAAGTATGTGTCTTAAGGTAGGCTCAGTGCCAGGGGGGTTGTGATTAAGTTCCACGTACTCTTGTTGAATTCTAGATTTCTCCTTATGTATCCATATGTATAGGCAGTCAAAAATGAGAAAAAGGAAACACATTGGACCTACATTTCTTTCAGAGCATTTCTCTTGAGCTTTGCACTGGGAGGAAGTGGACTCTCTGCACACTCAGCAAAATAATCAGACACTCCATGGAGAGCTGTTTCCGTCTACTCCAAAAGATAACAAAGGTTCAAACAGAAAAATGTATTAGCTGAACATGACAAAACAGTGATACTCTAAATGTCCCAGTGAACAGATTTATTTTTGTGAGGATTAGATGAAACTGCTTAGTGTTAGGCATTTTAATTTTTTTAAATCTAGAACTTTTTGGTAAATTGTCATGTCCCAGCCCACACACTTCATACATTAATATGCAGCACCAACGTACACAAGACTGTGATGGAAAGGATGGTGATTCCAAACCACCTGGGGACTCTTGGCCGACATGTGGTATCTCTGAGGTCCAGACTGTGCCAAAGCCCAGATCTTGAAGCCAGGCAGCAGCATGTTTGTGAGCTTTGATCTTTCAGAGACCTGGTGGTACAGTGGCTAAGAATTCTCTGCACTTCCCGTTGTTACAAAAATACAGAATATGGCCTTTGCGATACTCAAGAACGCATCAAGTGTTAAGCCTTCTCATACTGGTACTTTAAAAAGTGGAGGTTGAGAATCTTGGCTACTGAAAACCTGGGAATTTTTTTTCTTAAATGAACAAGCATTACCATGGTTTTATATAATTCATAGATTATCTGTCTACCTATCCTTGTATGTTCTTGTGAAGACATCATTAGGAAGTAATTACACAATGTAAAAACCTCCCAACCTTCACCAATGTTGACCCATTTCATTCTTTGGAATTGTTTCCTTTTTGTTAGCAAATGAATAATCCAGACAAACTGTTAACCTCTCTCATTTTCCAGGACACCAAATACCGTTCTCCATCAAATTCCAGAGTAAAATGCTGCTGCCACAGGAACAGTTGCTGTAGACTTGCACTGGCATGAACAATAGCCCCACGAGAGAGCCAGCAGTATGCCTGGGTGTACCACATCCCATCACTGCCCTGCCTACGGTTTAAGACACTGACCAGTGTTACCCAAAGTCATATCCAGTTATAACCTACATCAGTTTCAAGAGTTAGTGAACAAAATATTACAGGTTTTATTGGGTGATACTGCATTTTGATGCTTCTCCCTTTCCCCCTCTAAGACTTACTAGTTGACCAAAAGGAGTTACAGTTGAAAAGTTAAATGAGAGTGATTGAGAGAGATTGAGATTTATGTGTGAAACACTTCTAAACATGCCCTATAAGTACAGTAGATTTCCCCCTCACAACCACACCCTGTAAGTGCTGTATTTTCAGAGCTGAACAATTAACATAAGGAGCATGAGTCAGGCTTTGAACAACTCTGTGGGAACCAGAAAGCCTTTTGCTATTAGGAATGATGTAAATTCCCCAAGGCTGGAAGAAGTCCACAATGGAAGGCAGACAGGGTCATAAATAACAATGGATGCTGTGGAGACCACAGAGAGTAGGATGCCGTGATAGTGACACTTCTAATCTCATATTGGATTCAGTCAAGACCCTTATTTATTTATTTTTAAACTCAAAGAGTACTATGTATTTCCTATGGGAACTTCAAAAACTTCTTTAAGACACAGGCTGATCCACTCTCATCCCAAATTCCTCTGACAACAAACAATGGGGGAAAAGATCCTTGGAAGAAAAAGGACAACAGAAAATGTGACGGAGTGACAGAAAGAAATGTCCAGTTCAAAAAGTGCAAAACCTGTGACTTCGTTTTCAAAAAAAGAAAAAGAGAAAGAAAAAAGAAAAAAGGCAACGCAGGGTCTCCTGCTCACAAATTAAAACCACATTTGGCAATTTGTTGAAGGAGGCATATTTACATTTGTATGGAGACTGGGTGGGCAGGAAAAAAAAAAGATTAGACCTCCTTCTTCAGCCCTTGAACTGTCAGATCTCATTAGAAATCTCTCATTCTTACATTTCTAGGGTCAATTCAATACCCTTTGTTGCTAAATCACAGCCTCTGGTGCCCCCCAAACAAGTTCTCCAGAGGAAGGAGCTACCACCTGGGAATGGGATTTCCCAAGGGAGTCTTCCTGATTACTAATGGCTTCTCACATATGGCATGAAAATGCAATCCATGGCTTACCCAGAGGCAGAATCCTCAGGTACAGATAGTGTGTGCTGGGGTTCAAGTGTCTCTCAGGCATACCTGGATGACACTGCTCTTTTTAAGATTCTGCCTTGATATCTTTTGCAAAGAATACAGAAAAACTCAACATAATTAAAAAGGTTACCAGTTGGCCATCCAATGTCCAGAGTGAGTAGCCCATGGGTATTTAAGAAATAGGTTAACCAAGATGACCTGTTTGGGCCTACATAAATGATTCTTAACAACCTGGAAGCTAGCTCTGAGTCTGCCAAGGAATAAATTCTGCAAATATCATTTCCTGGTCACCTGCCCCATCCCCCAATTTATTAATTTTTATTTTTGGTAATACTTTGAGGATTTTAGTTATAAAACTTTCCACTTGTAAAAAGTGTCTAGATATAATTCCAGGAAAAAACAGAACAGAAATAAGGCAAGGTCACCAGCCCCAGAAGGAATATAATCTAGGGGGATACCCTCCTTGGCAGCTTGAGCAAACCAGACAGGCTGCTAGACAAGGGGTCAGGCCTTATCCCACCCCTGGGGATGCTGTGGAGACCATGGGGGTACCCTGTGTCAAGGACAGCCAAAGCACATGTGTCCTACTACAGGCCCAAGGGGAAGGTCGAGTAGGTTAGAGTCTGAGTATGATCATGGCTAACATTACCCCAATGCTATTTGGTCTGATGTGGGAAACATTTTAAATTTCTGGACAGAAGGGACTGCAAAGACAGCCATCACCAGAATTAGCTGGGCAACTAAGACTCACTTCCTGCCTCTAGTCAGAGAATGAGCTAGACTGAAATGTAGTTATAAATACTGGTTAATATTCAAGTTATGAAGGCAAGTTGAAGTTGTGAAGAAATCCAGGCATTGAGTGCACAGTGACTTATTGAATATGGTTTTTTTTAACAGAACACTGTTGGATTAATGTGGGATAAGGAGAGAAGCTGGCCTAGAAAGACGTAAAAGGCACCAGCTCTTGAGTTTATTACCTCTTTAAGGAGTCTATAAAACACAGCTGGGATTCTCAAAGTCTAGTGAGAAGACTGGCTATCAGAGATTCAGTATTAGAAGCACTGAGGGGGGTTTTCAAAAGTACAGATTCCCAGGCCCCATCCCTGGAAGTTCTGGTTCACAAAATCTGGGGTGGGGCTAGGAGATCTATATGTAGGTTCCCAGGTAATTCAAGAACTGCTGGTACACATGAAACAATACTCAGCAGAGCAGAGAAACAAACAAATGTAAGCTGGTACACTGAGGCAACATTTGCAAAGTGTAGTCATTATCTCAGGCATCAAAATCAAATGGGGGGGCTTGTTCAAAAGTGTTCTGGATTCTCTCCCAGAATCTACTGTGTTTGCATCTTTGCGGGTTGGGTCATCAGGACATGTGCATTTTAGACAAGCGCCTCGGTGATTCTGATACCCAGCAGAGTTAATAAACTTCTGTCCTAAACGAGCAAGGAACTGGTAACTGAGCAGAGTCCAGCCGAATCACTGAACTCTGTACCAGGTATGGTTTTGTATTTTTTTAGAGATTCGCTTATTTTGAGAATGGAGAGGAGGGAGGAGGAGAGGCTAACGTAGCTGGGATTCCCAAAGGCTAGTGAGAAGACTGACGTTAGAGAGAAACATCGATTGGTTGCCTTTTGTGCACACCCTGACCTGGGACCAAACTTGCAACCCAGGAATGTTGCCCTGACTGGGAATCAAATGTGCCACCTTTTGCTTGCAGGATGACACCCAAGCAACTGAGCCACACAGGCCAGGGCTGTACGAGGCATTGTTTGAGGACCTTGTGGACATGGACCCACAGAAATCGTCTTTGCTCTCATGAAGCCTTCATCCCAATGAGGACGAAAAGAAACAAACAAGCATACATTAGGTGATGTTGTTAAGAAATATACACCTCTAAGGGGTCATAGCAGTGCTGTTTTAGACATGATAGTCAGGGAAGGCTGCGGTAAACAAGGTGAGCTTTACCTAGAGACCGGAGTGGACAACAAGCCATGTAAAAATATAGAGAAGAGCATTTCAGGCAGGGAGAAGCATGAGCACTGAAGCTCTGAGAACAGACACTGCCTGGAAACGGGGAGGAACAAGAAAGCAAATCAGAGGAAGGGGTCGGTGAGCAGGTAAGAGGGGTAGGGGTGTGTGTGTGTGTGTGTACATACCTGTGTGCACACTGGTGGTGGCTGGGGCAACAAATCATGTATAGTTTTTTTAAGGTTGGCATAGTTTATTGTGAGGAAGTTTATTCTTCTCTGAAAGTTTCTAAGAAGAAATGGGATTTAACATTTTAAATAAATCATCTTGGCTAGGAAAACAATCCCATTCCCAACTTAAAAAAAAAAAAAAGGTGATCTCCGGCCAAGATGGAGGCATAGGTAGACACATTGTGCCTCCTTGCACAACCAAAGGAAGGACAACAAATTTAAAAACAAAAAACAACCAGAACTGTACGGAAGTCCAACAACCAAGGAGTTAAAGAAGAAACATTCGTCCACATCTGTAGGAGGAGAAGAGACAGGCAGTCAGGTGGAGAGGACTCATGGGAAGGCAGTGGCTGGCGGACTCGGTGAGGTAGCGGATTGCGAACTGGGCGGTCCCACATTTATGTGCAGATAAACTGGGAGGAACAACTGGAAAGCAAGACAGACTGAGCAACCCAGGGTTCCAGTTCAGAGAAATAAAACCTTAAAGCCTCTGACTGAAAACACCTGTGGGGGTTGAGGCAGCAGCGGGAGAAACTCCCAGCCTCACAGGAGAGTTTGCTGGAGAGACCCACAGGGTCCTAGAATGCACACAAACCCACCCAGATGGGAATCAGCACCAGAAGAATTTGGTTGTGGATAGCAGAAAAAGTGACTGAAAACTGGCAGAGAGCGGGGCAAGTGGCATTGTTCCCTCTTGGACCCCTCCCCCGCTTACAGCATCAGAACGCAGCAACGTGGGATGCCCCACCCTGGTGAATATTTAAGGCTCCGCCCCTTACTATGTAACAGGTGCTCTGAGACATTAAAAAAAAAAAAAATGGCCCAAATGAAATAACAGATCAAAGCTCCAGAATAAATATAACTAAGGGACGAAGAGATAGCCAACCTATCAGATGCACAGTTCAAAACACTGGTAATCAGAATGTGGAAAACAGAGGAAAAAGTGAAGGCTATGAAAAGTGAAATAAAGGAAAAAGTACAAGGAACCGACAGTGATGGGAAGGAAATTGGGACTCAAATCAATGGTTTGGAGCAGAAGGAAGAAAGAAACATCCAACCAGAACACAATGAAGAAACAAGAATTCAAAAAAAATGACGAGAGGCTTAGGAACTTCTAGGACATCTTTAACATCCAAATCATAGGGGTGCCAGGAGAATAACAGCAAGAAATTGAAAATTTACTTGAAAAAATAATGAAGGAGAACTTCCCCAATCAAAGGAAATAGACTTCCAGGGAGTCCAGGAAACTCAGAGAGTCCCAAAGAAGTTGGACTCAAGAAGGAACACACCAAGGCACATCATAATTACATTCCCTAAGATGAAAGATAAGGAGAGAATCTTAAAAGCAGCAAGAGAAAAGGAGACAATAACCTACAAAGGAGTGCCCATAAGACTGTCAGCTGATTTCTCAAAAGAAACCTTACAGGCAAGGGGCTGGCAAGAAGTATTCCAAGTCATGAAAGACAAGGACCTACATCCAAGATTACTCTATCCAGCCAAGCTTTCATTTAGAATGGAAGGGCAGATAAAGTGCTTCCCAGATAAGGTCAAATTCAAGGAGTTCATCATCACCCAGCCCTTATTATATGAAATGTTAAAGGGACTTAGCTAAGAAAAAGAAGATAAAAAATATGAATGGTAAAATGACAACAAACTCACAGTTATTAACAACTGAACCTCAAACAAAAACAAAAACAAACTAAACAAACAACTAGAACAGGAATAGAATTGCAGATATGGAGATCACACAGAGGGTTATCAGAGGAGTTGGTGGGGAGAGAGGGCGAAAAGGTACAGGGAATAAGAAGCATAAATGGTAGGTAGAAGATAGACAGGGGGAGGTTAAGAATAGTATAGGAAATGTAGAAGCCAAAAACCTTATATGTAGGACCCATGGACATGAACTAAAGTGAGGCAGGGGGGGTGGTGAATGTGGGTGGAAAGGGGTGTGCAGGGCAGAGGGGAATAAAGGAGGGAAAATGGGACAACTATAATGGCATAATCAATACGATATGTTAAAAAAAACACCTAGGAATAAATCTAACCAAGGATATAAAAGACTTATGCTCAGAAAATTATAAGAAACTGAAGAAAAAAATCAAAGAAAATACAAATAAGTGGAAGCACATATGGTGTTCATGGATCGGAAGAATTAACATCATTAAAATGTCATACAACCTCAAGCAATCTATAGATTGCACACAATTTCTATCAAGATATCAATGGCATATTTCACAGAACTAGACCAAATATTTCAGACATTTATATGGAACCACAAAAGACCCCGAATAGCCTCAGTAACCTTGAGAAAAGAGACAAAGTTGGAGGAATCACACTACCTGATATCAAAAAATACTACAAGGTCATAGTAATCAAAACAGCTTGGTACTGGCATAAAAATAGACACATAAAGATCAATGGGACAGAACAGAGAACTCAGAAATAAACCCACAGCTTTATGGTTAATTAATATTTGACAAAGGAGACAAGAACATAAAATGGAGTAAATATAGTCAATTCAATAAATGGTGTTGGGAATATCGGACAGATATGTGCAAAAAAATGAAACTAGACCACCTTCTTTTTAAAAAAGAAATTTTTAGCCCTGGCTGATGTGGCTCAGGGGACTGAGCACCGGACTGCAAAGCAAAAGGTCACGGGTTTGATTCCCAGTCAGGGCACATGCCTGGGTTGTGGGCCAGGTCCCCAGTAGGGGGTGTGTGAGGGGCAACCACACACTGATGTTTCTCTCCCTCTCTCTCTTCCTCCCACTTTCTCTAAAAATAAAATCTTTAAAAAAATAAAAAAGAAATTAACTTTATTTATTATAGAGAGAAGGGAAGGAAGGGAGAAAAAGAGGGAGAGAAACATCAACTGGTTGGTTGCCTCTTGCATGGACCCCAACTGGGGTCAAGGCCCACAACCAAGGCATGTGCCCTGACTGGGAACTGAACTGCCGACCTTTGGCTTTGTGGGACAATGCTCAACCCACTGAGCCATGCTGGCCAGGGCTAGACCACCTTCTTACACCATACATAAGAATAAACTAAAATTGGATTAAAGACTTAAATGTTAGACTTGTAATAATAAAAATACTAGAAGAAAACATAGGCAGCAAAACCTTGGACATTTCTTGTAGCGATATTTTTTTCTGACATATCACCTTGGGCAAGGGAAACAAAAGAAAAAAAATAAACAAATGGTTTTACATCAAAGTAAAAAGTTTTGCACAGAAAAGCAATCCATCAATAAAATGAAAAGACAACCCACTAAATGGGAGAACATATTCACCAAGGATATATCTGGTAAGGGATTAATATCAGGATTTATAAAGAACTTAGAAGACTCAACACCAAAACACACAAACAAATAAACAAACAACCCCAAACAATCATATTAAAAAATAGGCAAAGGACCTGAACAGATATTTCTCCAAAGAGGACATACAGATGTCCAACAGACATATGAAAAGATGCTCAATGTCATTAATCATCAGAGAAATTAAAATTAAACCACAATGAGATATCACTTCACACTGCTCAGAATGGCTAATGGCTATCAGTAATAAATCAACAAACAACAAGTGCTGGTGAGGATGTGGAGAAAAGGGAACCCTAATGCACTGTTGGCGGGAATAGATTGGTGCAGCCACTGTGGAAAGCAGTATGGAGTTACCTCAAAAAATTAAAAACAGAACTGCCTTATCACCCAGCAATTCCACCTCTGCGAATTTATCTGAAGAAACCCAAAACATTAATTTGAAAGAACATAAGCACCCCTATGATCATTGCAGCTTTATTTGTAATAGCCAAGATTTGGAAGCAGCCCGTGTCCATCAGTAGATGAGTGGATAAAACAACTATGGTACATGTACATAATGGAATACTACTTGGCCATAGAAAAGAAGATAATTTTACCACTGTGATAGCATGGATGGACCTGGAGAACATTATGCTAATTGAAATAAGCCAGCCAGAGAAAGACAAATAACATATGATTTCACTTATATGTACAATCTAATGAGCGAACTGAACTAACAAATAAAATAAAATAGACTCATAGAGAAGAGATTGAGAGCTGTCAGAGGGGAGGGGTGTTGTGGTGCTGGATGAAAAAGGTGAAGGGATTTAGGAAAAGAAAAAAAATACCCTAACAGAACTGGACAACAGGATGGTGTTTACCAAAGGGAAAGGTCGGGGAGGGCGGTGTGGAGGGGGTAGAAGAGGGTAAAAGGGGAAATAAATGGTGACGGAAGGAGGCTTGACTTGGAGTGGTAAATATACAATACGATATACAGATGATGTATTATAGGATTGTATACCTGACACCTGTAATTTTATTAGCCAATTTCACCCCAATAAATTCAATAAAAAAGAAAAAGAAGGATTATCTTGGGTTTAGTAGAAAGACAAGGTAGAAGCAGGGAGACCTGTGATGAGGCTACTGCAATATTCCACTCAGAGATGATGGGTCTTGCAGGAGGTGGGGGGTGGAGAAGTGGTTAGATTAGAAATAAAATTTGAAGGGAGACCCAAAAGAATGTACTGACAGATTAGATATAAGAGATAAGAGGAAGAGAAAAGTCAAGGATGACTCCAACTTTTATGGTTTTATTTGGAAGTACCCTTCACCAAGACAGGAAGTAACAGGGGGAGGCGCAGGCTTGGGGAAGCGGAACCAAGAAATCAGTTTTAGGTATGTGCGCTTGGAGAGTCCTCCTGGATATCCACATGCAGAGGCTGAGCAGGCAGTTAAGGTGCACCTTGCAGGAAGAGAGAGTTCTGGGCTGCAGACACAAAGTGGGAAGCCCGCAGAGATACTTAAAGGTATCAGTCAAAATGAGCTACACTAGGGAGTTTGGATGAGAAAAAAAGTTGGGCATGAGGATGATTCCTTCCAGGAAAGGACACTATGAGGAAAGAGAAAAGCAAAGATAACAGGATGTCCCTAGAGGCAAGAGAAGAAAGTGCTTCACTGAAAGTGACAACTGTGTCACATGCTGTTGACTGGTTAGAAGTGAAGCTGATCAGTAGAAGGTGACTTGACAAAAGCTGTTTTTGGTGAAGTGTTGCAACCTGAGCTCACCGGGGATCGTTTCAAGAGCAAAGCACAGACAGCGTGGAGACCAGAACAATCCAGTATAAATGCATCATGAGTGATACATGTAACTTTAAAGTTTATACAGACCCATTAAAAACATAAAAGGAAACTGGTGAAATTAAATTTCAATAATACATATTATTTAACACGATATATGAAATGTTATTATCATAAAATGTAATCAGTAAAAAATATTGAGATATTTTATATTTTTATACTAAGTCTTTGAAATCCAGTGTGTATTTTACACTTACACTACATCTTTTCTGACTTGACGCATTTCAAACGCTCCACTGCCAAATGTGGCCAATGGCTACAGTGTTGGCAGTACAGACCTAGACAACACGTTTGAAGGGTCTGCAGTAAAAAGGAGCAGAGTCATGGGACGGCAGCTGGATTGGGGGAGGTGTTAATGGAGGTGTCAGTGATGACTCTGGAACAGGCATATTTGGAGAGATGTGATCAGCTACTGTGTGTCAGGCAGTTTCATGTATTTACCAATGTCGCCTTCAAAACAACTTGGTGAAGCAGGTGATATTATTACTACACCCCAGGGACCTGATTCAACATGGACAAACAGCATGGGTGACAATGCCACTACTCATCTGACAGACATGGCTCCTCCTGGGAAAATCTTGCTGTCTGCTCTGAAGCTCTTGGCTGCAGGCCCTGGGATGTCAACATGAGTCTAGGTTGCAACAGAGAGGGGCAGATCCTTGGGGCCATGATGTCAGGCTGCTGGTCACTCCAAGAGCCCTGCATGTGCACCACGGTGACAGCCCACCCCAACCATGCTGCCTGCCAGTGTGGTGCTCCTAGAGCCCTCAGAGCCACAGGTGGAAGGTTAGACAGGAACTAACCCACCAAACTCTTGTTTCCAGGACTGCTGAACATGCTGCCTGATAAGAGGGCAACAAAGCGAGAAGGGGGAAAAAGCTCTTTATTGCTAATTATGATTTTTCTCACAGTAGTACTTAATGTAGTAATGACTGTGATACTCTCTGTCCTTACCTTCTGAGAGTTGAATCTATTTTCTCATGGTCATGCACATGAGTTTCTTCTCTGTTTTATTTAAGTAAAATTAATAACTCACCCAAAGTATTTTAAAAGGAGGTAGTTCATAGCAGAATATTAGGATACACAGTTAGGTCATGTTCTAAACATTACTGTTTCTGAGTTTCTTGTGATCACATATGCTGAGAATGTTATACCCAGAGTGGATCAAATCAGTTGAATACTCAGAGGTTGAGAGGTGAAGCACAGAGGCAAGGGGGAGGGAGGAAAGGTCTGGCACTCCTTGACTGCTTGTTCCAGAGCCGGTTCCTCATCCCCCGGCTGGGTGGCTTCTCATCTACCTGTCAGGATTGTTTGGGAAATTTAAATGGAGTGAGGCAGAGGAAGCACACTTCAGCAACTGGAACATACTGAACACATTTTCTTGACATTACTGGAAAAGAAAACCTGATGCCTATACAAACCATGTGGGGTTTTTACAAAGGCAGAGAATGCCTTGCATCTGTAAGGAACTTACATGATTAAAGTCCTTTTCCCTCCATCTCATCAGAGTCTTATTGAGTATTCAGCAGATGGCCATTGTCTCTGTCCGACAGAATGAGAAGAAGGAGACCTAACAGACCAAGTGTCCAGGGCAGCACAGTTAGCGAAGGGGCAGAACTCAGCTGAGGAGGCCTGGCCCCTGTGCAGTCCCCATGTGCTCAGTGGGTCATTGCTGTCATGATTAGAGATGGAGGTGCAGAAAGAGTACAGGACGCTGAGTCATCCCTGGGTTCTGGGTTCCAGGTCCCTCTTGGCCACTACTTCACTGTGAGATCTGGATAAGCCACTTATCTTTTCTAACCATCAGTTTCCTCCTCTATGAGGAAAAGGGATGGTACTAGTATCTTGGTAGTGGACACTCATTCACTTCCAGATTTTTTTCTAGGGAATCATGTGCCCACTGTCCATCCAATGTCCATGCTTCCAGGAGGCCTTGTCTCCACGCCTGACTCCAGAAGTGGGCCTGTGACCCAGTCCAGGCTAGTCAGAGTGCAGAACTCATGAGCTGCAAAGAGATGTATGAACTACAGGCAGCCTGGGAAGAGGCCTGCTCTCTTTTCCCATGGACCCGGAGCTGCCAGGAACAACTACCACATACAGGCTGAGAATGAAGCCAACACAGTAAAAGGCAGAATCAAAAGATGGTGAGAAACAGTCTTAATAATAGTCTTTGTGCCTCTGATCAAGCCATACCTGAATCTTGAACTTTTCAGGCACATGAAACCAAAACCTTCACTTTTTGCTAAGCCATGTATAAAAATTTTTATTGATTGATTTGAGAGAGAGGAAAAGAAAGAGAGACAGAGACATTGATTTGTTGTTTCATTTATTTATGTCTTCAGTGGTTGATTCTTGTGTGTGCCCTGACTGGGATTAAACCCTCAACCTTGGCGTACTGGGACAATGCTCTAACCAACTGAGCTAGCCACCCAGGGCCTTGCTAAGCCATTCTGAGTTGGCCTTCCTGTCCCTAGAAAACTAAAAGGTTCAAGACTGATATAATCTCTTCTCAGATTTGTTGCACTGAATAAGTTATTGTATGTAACAACTCTCTACAAACAACAAGGGCCTTTTGCAAACAATAAAAGCAGAGTAAAAGTAGTATGTTATCAGCTCACTTGAGGGCCAAAAATAATAATGAAATATAAGGCTGGAATTACTTTCAATTCTTTATGACTTTATGTTAAGGCAAAAAGAAAATTATTCTTGAATGTTTCTGTAATGCCTAAGGATTTTCAGGAGCATCAGTATTCTGAAATGTGACGAACAGCTGAGTTACTTATAGAAAAGCAGCCCAAGTAGAGCAAGAGATATGACAATGACCAGAACGTTAGACCATGATGCAGGGCGGCCACATACAAGCCACACATCTTAAAATGAGGACGAAGTCTCTCTTTCCTGTATTTCACTTCTAATATTTTCTTAAATTACTTGATAATAAGTTAAGGAATTGGTAAGGGTTAAACAGGTGGAATAGAGTAGTAATGAACAATTAAAAGAAAAGAAATACATATGTGTATTGACTCAAAGGAACTGAAGCAGGAAGAGGTAAATAAAAAGGTAAGTGGTATCACACGAATTCCACTGTGGACTGAAGTCGTTTTCTCTAAAGGCAATTAACGATGGAGGATATTTGTACTGAGACAACAAAGAAAGGCACTTGGTACAGGGACTAGCACCTGGTGAGCCTTCATGAGATGCCCATGAGGCAGACATAACCTTCCCCATTTCAGAGATGAGGAAACTGATACCCTAGGAGGCTAAGTCATCTGCTCAATTCCCACCGTGAGGGGCAAGTCTTTTGTCTCGCTCGGTTTCTCCAGTCCTGTGTCCCTTTTAGTGGCACTCCACTCTTGGCCTCTCTATGAAATGACGGGTCCTCGAAGTGGGAATGGAGCACAGGCTGGCTAATGCTGCCGCTGCCTGGGTTAGTGGGTACTCTAGTTTTTAAAAAGTAATTTTTAAAAAGTTTTGTTCTCTTCCAAACTGATAATACACAACTGTTATTATGTAGATCTAGGGAAGTACAAATAAATAGTTGCAAAGAATGTTAACCTGAAAATACCAGTGAAAAAAAATCAAGGAAGTTATTTAGTAGGAAGTACATATTTCACAGGGATTTTCCAGTTTATATTCACTTACCCTCAAAAACCTAAAAATAAATCCTGAACAACCTTAGGCCCCACAGTTGGGTCTCTAGTGCCATACAAGTGTGACAAAATTTGGATGTTTTAAAAAATTTGTAGGTTTGGGGCCAGAACTTTTTCAAGTTGGGGAACCTTACTGACCACTCTGATATTAAATGAAAGCTATTTAATGTTGACTAGAAAAACATAAAAATATATACAACGTTTTTCAGTTTTAGGGAATTCATGAATCATAGGTTAACAATGCCTAGTTTAAAAGTAAAAAGGAAATATGTGTGAAAAATAGAGAGAAACTCACTGGAAACTGCCCCAGTCAGAGCCAGCGCACCTGTGGGGGTCTCCTTATTGGAAAACACCTCCCTCACGGAAGCCTATAGTTGAAAAATGCCAACATCTGCAGGGAGGTTGCCAGCTCTTCGTTTAGGATGACAATCTCTTCCCTAATGTCTCCCGTTGGCTGAGCATGTTGGCTTGGCAGGGAGAAGGTGTGTAAGTATGTAGTCCAGCTACACATGTAGTAGGACTAGTCAAAAGAGGGCCCGTTGTGGCTCTGGTCGTTGGTGGGAAAGAGCTGTCAGAGCCAGACATAAGACATCACAGATGACTGTCTTATTTCAAAATTCTGTTCCGAGCTGGCCCTCTGCCCAGGGATGTAGAAGAAATAGCTCTTCCAATTTTCCTTTAATACAGACAGCAAGACCCCCTCATTCCAAAAACTCCAATCTCACTATTCTGGGAACCTTACCACATTTATGAGACTGTTTCCTTGGGAAAATAAGTACCGAATTCTAAATCATCTGTTCACTAATGAACTTTCCAAACATAATCCACTCGCATGTCAAACTCTGCTATCACTGTGGGTGTTCTGATGATCGTGTGTACTTTTAGGAATTCAGGCCTGAGGAGTCTGCTGTCTCCAAACTCCTATGTACCTTAGAGAAGTTAGTGGGTCCTTCCTCCAGAGCTGCGTTTCAGTGTGAGTCTACTGGCAACTACTGGAAATAGAAGGCATTTTAGCTGAGTGGTCTCTACTCTTCTTCTTCCTCCTCTGGATGTTGGTTAATGGAATTGCCACTGAAGGTCACATATTTATGCTCTTATTGTATCCCCTGGACTATTGTATTCCATCACTGACTTGCTGGCTAAATGGGGGCTTATCATTTAACTTTTTGGTACTTCAGTTTTTATAGCTGCCAAGTGAATCTGGGCTGGCAACTGGAGACAAACAAAACATGAGGGTCCTGAGCCTCTTGGGAAAATATGTACAGATGAATATTGTCAGGTATTCTTCTCATTTCTAGCGGGGAGGGAGAGATGAATAGCCATCTGCTAATCTGGTATCAATGGCATTTACATTAACTCCTCTTTGGAGATAATGGGAATGGTGACAATAATAATACTGCATAAGTGCTTTAGAGTTGACAAGACATTTTTATATTCATTATCTTACTTGATCCCTAAGAAATGCTGGGAAGGCCTCACTTTTCCTTCTGCTTAACAAGTGAGGCCACCTGTGCTCTAAGAAACCAAATGATTTGTCATCCAGTGAGTGAGGGGAAAGGCAGTGGTCAAAGCAGGTCTTATACTTTGAAGTCTGATCCCTTTTCTACTTGTTCTATTCCCCACTGTGGTTCTCCTAATTCAATCTATCATCTAAGTGGTCAGCAAAGGGAAATTAGAGGTCTCTGCATAAGTAAAGGTGCATTACAGGGAGAAAAGCACAGAGGGCCCAGATACATGTCATCCTATTCTAACTCAGCAAAGGGCAGGTTCCTTTGGAACATTGGCGGGGCAGACATGAACTATCTCATTTAGAAATCTTGTTGATCATTTAGGAGAATTTTATGATTAGAAAAAGAGAATAACACTTTAGTTACTGTAACATAGAAGCAAAGGATAGTTAATCTTTAAAAAAGTAATTTCGTCTGAGAAAAATATTTTCTTACCTTCTCTGTCAGAGTCCAGAAAAAATTTTCTAGATTTTTTTAGAGCTAACCAAGAAAATATCAT
>VMDR010017417.1:0-20145 GCA_007922815.1 Macrotus californicus
CATTAAACATTTGCTGCCTTAACTCAGGGTGAGGGAGCTTTAGCAAAAATAAGCCTCAAAGCAGCCTAGATATAATGCAGGCCTGGTTCCCCATGGGAAAGCAGATCTGTGGGCCTGGCTCCTGTGTGCCGCCTCGTGCCTGTTGGTTTTCTGAACCAGGGCTGAGCTACATTTGCCATTGCCATGTGGAACAGTTCCCTATACCTCCAAGTACCATTATTTACTTAATATTTTTCCTTTGAATAATTTTAAATAGACTCAATGTTTTTACTTGCCTCATTCTCAACAAAATATCTATGAAAATATAGATTTGATGTGCTAGCTATATTTTTTCTGAATATAAATTACAGTAAGTGCAGCACTTTTAACATTAAAATGTACACATTATCTAAAATCATCTTTCGTGTCATCAAAAGTTATGAGTACCACAGTTTGGAAATTACAGCCCTAGATAAGTAGAAACACTAAAAATTTATAAACACAGATGTTGCAAAATCAGGTATGTATTTTAGAAGGATACTGACAATAAATAGGATGAATCACACTAAGTTTAAAGGCATGAGTTTATGTAAAACTAAAATATTGTTTGCATCAGGGTAATATTGCTTGAGTCAGGGTGATGAGTGTTGTGGAATTCACACGCATGGAAGAGGAAACAGAACCAGCAAGAAAGACTGGACGAGAACTAAAGAGTGGTCCATGGAAGCCTTTGAAGAAGAAGGTTTCAATAAGAAGAAACTGCTGACAGTCACATGTAGAAAAAAAACGAGACTAAAAATAGACCAGATGGATTTGGCCGTTAGGATATTGATGTTCTGTAATTAAGCAGTTTGCTTAGAGTTGTTGGAACAGAAGTTATATTTTACTGAGCTGAGTAGCAATTGGGACGTACACAAATGGAGGTGGTAACTTTAGAACAGTGGCTGTCAAACAGGGATGATTTTGCCCTCTAGGAGACATTTGGTAATGCTGGGAGACACTGCTAGCTGTCGAACAAGGGAACTGCTACTGACATGTAGCAAGTGTGAGCTGAACATCCTGCCATGCACAGGACAGCTCCCGTAGCAAAAAAAAAAACAAGTCTGATCCGAAATGTCAATAGTGTCAAGGTTGAAAAATCCTGCGTTAGACAAGAGCTTTAAAGTCTGATTGTAAAGAGAGGAGAAAGAAGGTGGTGGTGGCTAGTTATAGAGAAAAAATGAAGTATTTTCTTACAGAGGAGATTTAAGCGTGAGAGAAGGGGGAAGGAGAAGAGGAAAGAAGAAAGTGAGGAAGAGAGAAAGAGAAAATAAAGGATAGTTGGTCAAGTAATGTTTGGTGGAGATGGGAGAGAATATATTCCGAAGCACAGCTGGGGGATAAAACTTGAGTGTAGCCTGGCTGGTGTGGCTCAGTGGATCGAGTACGGGCCTGCAAGCCAAAGGGTCGCTGGTTTGATTCCCAGTCAGGGCACATGCCTGGGTTGCGGGCCAGGTCCCCAGTGGGGGCCAAGTGAGAGGCAACCACACATTGATGTTTAAAAAAAACAAACTTGAGTGCAGAAGGCATTGTCACTGTTCCCTCTCCCCTTCTGAGGTGGGAAGGAAGACAAAACACAGGCACAAACATGGATGCTGATAAGAGGTAGATGAGAGAGTATTAGAGCACTTTAAGGCTGGGAACTGGAAGCTAAGTTATCACGGGGGAAGGGAGAGAGTGTAGGGAATGATAAATAGGACAGGCTTTTAGGAGGGCAGTAGAATTTGGAGCAGTAAAAGGTTAGGATTACAAAAGAGAGATATTTAAGTAATTCTTTTTTTAAGTGTACAGTTTTAGTTTTGACAAGTTTTGACAGTTATATACACGTGAAAAAAATGAAACTAGACCAACTTCTTACACCACAAGCAAGAATAAACTCAAAATGGGCTAAAGACTTAAATGTTAGATTCAAAATAATAAAAATCCTCAAAAAAAAACAGGCAGTAAAATCTCAGATTTCTCATAGCAATATTTTTTCTGTAATTCTTAAGCAGCACTAAAGAACAAGTTAGGTTTTGAGACTGCAAATTTGTAAGGGAAGAAACTCACGTGGTAATATGATTTTCTCGGTCAACACTTAGCAACCCAAGAGCAGTGTCAGAGATACCAGATGTTTAAGGGTTGCCAGGATACAGGACTTCCCAGAAAAGTATGGGGGTGGGACCCAACAAATCAAAATTTATTTATAAAAAATTGCATATTTATTCTTACATGTTTAAACTTCAGTCACCTTCAAAGCACTCTCCATTTGATGCAACACACCCATTGAGACACTTTTTCCACTGCTCAAACAGTTTTGAACTCATCAATTTTGATGCCCTTTTAGTGCTGCTGCTGTTTTTTTGTTTCACCTCTTCCACATTGTCAAAGCATTTCTTTTGAGGACTTTTTCATCTGGGGGAAACAAATCAGGGTGAGATCAGGTGAGTAGGGAGGGTGGGACGTGGGGTCATGCTGCTGAACACTTAGTGCAGTGTGGCCAGGTGCCCTCATAAATCACACATCATGAAATGGGCAAAGGTATTGAAAGTCTTCAAAAAAAATTCACTGAAGCCGAATGCAGCCTCTCACAATAGTGCCAGCTGGTGCACTGATACAAATGGGTTCCTAGAACACTCACCTAGCAGGGGAAGCCTGTCCTACAAGGGGCCCACCCTCCAAAAGATAATTCTGGGTTTTTTTGGGTCCCTCCTCATACATTACCCAGAGAATATTCTGGTTAGTACATGTGTAAATGTTTTTTGGAATGATTGTCCCCACCATAAGTCATGTCTTGAGTTGAATATTCTCAAGTATCTAGACTCTTAAAAGAATGTTGATTAAATTTAAATAATCCTTGTGGTTAGAAATAATCTCTTGTTAATACTCTTAAGCAATAGTTGTAATTCCGTTTTTTCTTTTTTAATTTGCTTAGATGCTAAAGAAATCAGAGATAATTAAATGATAAAGCTGATAATCTAAACTTAAAATGTCTTTTTACTAAACACTTATCTTTGGTTCTGCATTTATTTTATTATATTTTATTTTTGCACAGAAATTACACCAATTTCCTCAGATTCTCTTCTTATTTCTACTCTCTGCAGTGTGTCTTTCTTCTGTCTGGCTGATTTGCTCATTTTTTCAATGTGCTTCATTTGCTCATTGTCTATATTTTCTAGGCTCTAGTTGGTTCCAGGTTTTACACTGCAAGACCTATTAATGCTATAGCCAATTTTGTGGTGAGGGCTACATTATTAGAGCATTTACAAAAACAGCCGACAAATCCTCAGTTGTAATTAGGTCAAATAATTCTAGAAAATTTCTTTTGTTCACTGATTCTATGGACTCATCATAGCCTTTTAGTGCTATTTTTTTTTCCTGGCACGCAGATAATTACTTCTATTACCATCCTCAAATAACAACACTTTTCTTCTTCAGTCTTTGTCTGGAGCTGCCCATTAGCTCACTGACACCAGAGTTTCTAAAATGTTGTTTTTGTCCATAATTCATTTACCCCAGAAATGTCAGCTGAGTTGCAAGCATCTGGTTTTCCGCTCAGGTCAGCTATTTTCTAATCCAGATCCCTTATCTTTTCAGTTAAGCATATTGGAAGTTCAGATGCACTCTGGATAGTGTGGAGAGGAGCCAATTTGAAGGTAAAATTCATAAACTTGGAGATCATTTTTAAAGTGTTAATTTATGTTGATGTAGTTGCTCAATGACCTGCTTCTCTCCAGTCTTCTCAAACTACAACTAGGTACCGGATGGTTTTATTTGAATACTCACTTCATTATTGAAGACCAAACGTTTAGTAAACAGACCCTTTGACTTTTCTTAAACCAGGGACCACCTATTCCTACAAGTTCAATTATAGAACAGTTATAGGATGATTACAGTTCTAAAGTTTAATCAAGTAAATTCCTCTGTCCATCTAACCAGTGTAATCAATTATATTTGCCTACCCTGCAGATAGACTCCCTCTGACCCAGGTTACAAAACTGTTCGACAGCCATTATACACAAAATACAATTCCTATTTCTCAAATCACTTAATGAGGATTTCATTTATTTCTTGAAGACATAGAGTGTTTGATATATAACTCATCTTAAAGTATTTGTTGGGATTTACTAGTCATAGTAGGCATTTGGTTTTTTTCCCCACCCAACATACCTTCACTCATACCCAAGGTAACAGTGTCAATGACTTTGCTTGTTATTGATTGATATCTACCATGCCGTGCCTATACAGGCCATAAGGTTTTCAAGCCACTCAGCTCCAGAATTTGGTCCTAATAGATTTAAGCCAATTGTCATGTTCCTACCACTACCTACAAGGTGTGAATAGAATGTGAACCAAACCTTATCAGGCCAATGAGATGCAGATATATTTGCTTGAGTGTTCAGGAAAAAAGTTTCTGCATTATTCCTTAGGATCTAGTAAGAAAGAAACATCTATCTATCTATCTATCTATCTATCTATCTATCTATTTATTTTTGTATTGAATTAAAAAGTATAGTGCTATGGAGCAGATACTCTGGAGACATATTTCCTGAGTTTAAATCATGGCTATTCCACTTGTATAACCTTGAGCAAGTTATTTAATCTATCACTTGGTGTTCTTAATATAAAATGGGAATATTAATTATTTCTACCTACAGAATTGTTTTTGAAAATTACATAAGCTGATAGCTCTTAATTTTTGAAAACAGTGCCTGGCACATGGTAAGCATGATGGAAGAAAATAAATATGGTTCTAGGAGGCTGCTTGCAGTCATCTGAGGAGCAACAGCTCTTAGGAAGGAGAAGAAATAATGAAAGGCAGAGGGAGAGATAGAAAGCTGGAACTCCAGTGACAGCCTTAACTCCTCCAAAGCCTACCGCTGGGCTTTGCAGTTATAGGAGCCATAACTTATGGTTTTATTGATTAAGCCTATTTGAGGTGAGCTTTCTGTTATGTAAAATGTAAATATCTCTGATAAACCAGTGAAATGTCACCAGCTTTAATTAAAAAAAAAACACTAATAAGCATCTATTGCGTTGAGATATAAAGATAAACAAGACACAGCACTGTCTCACATTCAGCACAAGTTTATTAATTTCCTTTTGCACATAAGGTGATGTGCAGTGATTCAGGGCATCTTCCAGAACCCTAAGTAATTATGATGTGAGCTAGAATGGTATTAACTCTTAAAGACAGACATAGATAAGTTGCCCTGGAAATTTAGACAAGTCAGTTGTAGTTTGGGCTATTCAATAAGTCTTCTTGAGGCAATACCATTAATAGGACTCAAAATAATAGAATCCTCTTTAGATGTTGTTCACCTATTCATTTATTCAAGAAGTATTCATTGAGTACCTACGTTATGCCAGACCTTTCACCAGAAGGTAGAGATGAAACAGTAAACAAAATTAGACATGATTCCTGCTCCCATGGGGCATCAGTTGGGGAGGGGGGCCATTAGTCAAAGAATCACACAATAATACTACAAATACAACCGTGATAAATGCCATAAAGGAAGTCCACAGAGCTCCAAAAGCATGAGCTAAAGGAAATATGAAGTCTAAACAGATTATTTGTAATTTATTCAGGTGAGGAAACATCATGTCAAAGAGACAGACTTGCTCAAGGTCTTTCAGCTCCTTGGTATCAGTGCCAGAACCATAACCCAGTACCCTGGAATTCTTGCCTGCTACTTTCTCCATCACACCGAACATCTTTCTCTCAGAGAACATTATTCATTTTGATGTGAAATGATTCTAGGCCAATCATGGTCCCTAGTAAAAGTTTTGTTCTCAGAAAATACAGCATCTGTGTCTCATGACCAATTAATATCAATGCCATTAAGAAAATTATTCCAGTAACAGTTTTCTTAAAGTGGTAATACCATCTATCTAGAATAAGGTATTTTGTAGCAGCAAAAGAGAGGCCGAGGTCTGGGGTTGGGGGTGGGGGCGGGAATGAGAAGAACATCTGTAATACATCGTCAGTATTAAATCAATGTCATTTCCAGTTGTACTGGTCAGATTCCTTGTCTTTGCTTGACAGGCTGACAAAGAATGAAAATCAGCCCAAATTATGCCCACTGGAGGTCACACGTGGCTTCACTGGACTCTTTAGTTGAGACATTGACATGTGGCAATTTTGCAGAAACAAATGATCATTATAGAGACCATGATCTCCAACAAAGATAGGATGCAATTAGCATGTGTCACCACTGGTTTTTGGTTAGAAATGTCTTAATAGATAACAAATATTAAAGGTCAGTGAATTGAGGCAAACTCGCTTAATTGTTTCCTTGTTGTTTCTGAGGAAGAAAGTAAACTATTTTAATCTTGTTTTTCCTCTTCTTTCAAAGATGTCACTTCACCCCATGGAAAGAGTCGGGGTCCCTGGTATTCTGTTTGGCACCTCATGTCCGTAAAGAGAGCTCTAAAATTTGTCCTTACAGCTTACCACCTTCTTTCAAAAATAGATTTTGTTTTTTTATTGCATTTTTCATGCGCAAGGTATCCCAAAGCAATTTACAGTAATGAGTTTCAAATCTGGATAGACAGTAGCTCGGTAGGCAATCATGCTAGTCATTACAGACTCAAGGCTAGCTCACACCCAGCCCTGAAATTAAAGTCTATCTATCCTCAAGATGCAAATTCTCTTGGGACACACACATAGGTGAGTCTCTCTCCCTTTCTCTCTATCTCTCTCTCTTTCTCTCTCTTTCTCCTCTCTCTCTCTCTCTCTCTCTCTCTTTCCTCCCCAACCTCCCAAACCCACTTGCTCAGCACAAAACACCTTCACTGACAGTTAAAAGGATATGATGTGTGTCACTTTCACAAAGATATTTGATGATAAAAGAAATGAATTTGGAAAATTCTTAGGGCATCTTGGAAGGAAAAGTCACCACACAGAACCAGGTGATGCAGCTTACATCGGGTCTGGGTGTCATGGCTCTCAGCAGGACCGAGCTTGCCTTCGAGGGGCCTGCATATCGATGTCACTTCTCTCGAACATGCTGTACCTGGGTTAGTAAGCACTCCCAAGTGCTCCCAGAGAACTCTCCAAATCCCTGTCATAGGTTTTATCATGTGGATTGTGTTTTCTTTTTTATACCTCTCAGTAGACTGTAAACTCTGTAAGAGCAACAACCTTGCCTAACTGGTTCATTGTTGAGCTCACAGTGTTTAATTACATTGCCTGACCTATAGTAGTTGCTAGCATGTATTAGTGAGAAGTAAGAATAAAGAAAAGATGGAAGAAGGCAGAAAAGTAAAAGGGAGTGGGGGAAAAGGTGTAAAGAGAGGCAGAAAATAAAGAACAGTTTTATGCACGTATTGGAATAAGATATGACTGGTCTAATTCTCTGTAGCCCATCCAGAATATTTGGGTTTTAAAAGACAATGCATTGTATTTGGTTTACCTAATGCAGAGTCTCTCTTTTTAAAGATTTTTATTTATTTATTTATTTAGAGAGAGGGGAAGGGAGGGAGAAAGAGAAGGAGAGAAACATCAATCAGTTGCCTCTTGCACATCACTGACTGGGGACATGGCCCATGGCCTAGGCATATGCCTTGACTGGGAATCGAACTGGCAACCTTTTAGTTTGCAGGCCTGAGCTCAATCCATTGAGCTACACCATTTCTGTTGCAACTCTGATAAAAGGTCATTCAACCTTTACGCAAACCCCACAACTTGCCCAAGGTAGCCCTTGATATTTTTTGAAAAGCCTTAATTATTAGAACATTTTTCTCCCAAGCTGCATAATCTATCTTCTGCAGCTTTTATGTATTTGTCCCACATTATATATCTGGCCTTCAGCAGAGTAATTTAACTCCTTTTTATACATGAGAACCCTCAGGTAATTGAAAGGTCTTCCTTTGGAGAATCCTAGATTTATCCTGGTCATTGTCTTCTGGACATCCTCTGCTTACTCCTGAGTAATGGCACCTATCTTTTGTGAAGAATGTGAGATGTGCCTTCACCCTGAGCCCATGTGGCACAATTCTCTACACTGATCAGAATTCCCTACTTCTATTTATGCAACATCTCTTCTTTGGTTCCTTCTGTGCTTCTGGTTTTCTAAAACTCCAGATGCTTTTAACATTAATTTTTACAAAGCCCAGGAATTCTGTGATCTCTGTTTTCAATAGAGGGTGTTTTTATTTGTTTTTGTTTCTACTTAGTGTTTAAAAATACTGGGAATTTCACCTTGATACCTTTTATTTCACCTAGGCTATTTGAGTTTATGATTTGTTATTATTGATTTTTAAAAAATGTCTTGATTTGATCTTTCATTCATCGAACTCCAGTTAGTCTAAGAACAATGCAGGATGTAAATAAAACAAAGTGCCGGGCTCTGTGCTCCACTTGAAGATACAGAGTTTAATAAGACAAAACATCTGCCACTAGGAAAAGCATAGACTACTACACAAAAATAAATGAGATCAATGTGTTATGGGGCTATCCATGAGTGCAAGGCACTACGAAAGTACAAAGAAAAGCCATTAAAACCAGCTATTGGTGGGAGGACAGAAGGCTTCCTGTAGGAGGTGACAGTTAAGATGAATTTTGAAACATATGGACCAGTTAACTGGATGAAAAAGGAAGGAAAAGGGAATTTCAGGCCAAATAAATGACCTAGGCAATAGCCTGGAAGCATGAAAGCAAATGACATTCTCTCATCTATGCTATGAGATTTCATTTACGTCTTTGTCTCTATTATAAATTTGAAAAGCTTATACTCTACATCGTCATCCAAGTTATTGAGGAAATAGCTAATATAATTCCTATGCTGGCTCTTGCATGCCACGGTACGGTAAGGAAACAGTTCACATGGGACACACTGACATTCAAACACTTACAACCTGTATTTCCAGAACTTGCTGTCTCTAGGTTCCAGACTCCTAAATCGGTGTAAAAGCTCTTTAGCACAGCAAAAAACCTGAAATGATTTTAGTATACTAATATCTGTGTAGCTCTTAAAATAAATACACATATACATGTGCGTACACATATACATAAATAACAAGAATAATAGGAGAAAGTTATTCTGGCAGTCTTTACCTTCCAGGCACTGGGCCATTCATTTCCTGGTGGGTAGGAGAATTGTCAGCAGCCAGAATTTGTCACATAGAAGCCACTAAGTCTAGAATTCAAGGAGCTATTAGACTGTCTGCCCCCCGTGAGCAAAGCACTAATTTTCACAGAGCTTGGACCTATGTTATTTAGAGTAACACTAGCTCTGATGAAGATAAAATATAACAAAACAAAATTTCAATGTCTCGAAACAGAAGCTTCTTTATCACTCACATAATAGTCTGATAACAGTTCTAAATCATAATTATCCAGGGACCCAGGACCCATTGATCTTCTGGTTCCATTCATGATAGTAATGTGGCTTCCAACATGTTAATGCTCATGTTCATCAGACTTGTGGAAGAGGAAAGAAACCATTGAGAAAGAACATTCACTTCTTAACCCTTTTGTCCTGAAAGTGAAATCTATTACTTTTGCTCACATCCCATTGGGTAAAATTAGTCATGTGACCATGCTGGACTCTCACAGGTCAGCTGTTCTCTGGAAGGGAATGCACAAGGTTTGATGTATTACTTTAGACACAAGCTTTACAGGGATGCCACAAGCTCCTCAGGGATCTAGTTATTTTTGTGTATTTTAAACACACTCTCTAACAGCCATTTCAAATATTTTAAATATTTAAAAATCTTCAACAGTGGAGTATATCAGCGATCTACCCAGCACCCAGCAATTATTTCATTACCTCAAAAGAAACCCTCTCTTATAATTATTAGCCTATTACCATTAATTAGCCAATTCTCACCAATACACAAGTTAAAGTATTACTTCAAAATAATTTGTTATTAATTATGAAATTCATGAAAATGACTTCCTGAAAATCTAATCACCCTGAAGGCATTTGATTTTGCCAGGAACAAACACGCTTTAGAAAACAAACAAACAAATAGATATTCTTATGTTGCCCAGAGATACACAACATATACTAAACTTTCTTCCAACATCATGATCAAAGTGTTTGGTAAAATAATTTAACAACCTGTGTATACACTAACTATATTATGGTCAAATCAGTAATATTCCACATTGTTCTAAAAATATCGAGGATATCCACTTTGTCGAATGTTTCGCTGAATGGAAACAACTGTATGCATAACTTTATCGTGACCTGCTTGAGTCCTGATCATAATTTAAACAAGCAAGCAAACAAAAAATGTGTGTCATGCCTTTGTCACTTAATGAGCAAGTTTTTACCTATGCTGCCTCCCAGTTAGAATCAAATTTTGCCGAAGTGCTCAGGAATTATTTATTGCATTTGAAAAATAATTCTAGAAAGCAAGGAGCTATACCAGTCTGAGAGATACTGGAATTCATCAGCCACACAGTTGAAGACCTTTGGAGATCTTGTGAAGCTGTCTTTAAAAAGCTCAGTAAATTGGAACAGCCATGGATTTCAAATTTCCAATTTCTCAGAGTTATTAAGGCATAGCAAGAGAAAAAAAGAAAATTATAGGGAAGGAAGGAAAAACAATTTCATACTAGGTATCCCAGGGGCAAGGATATGGTAGCATGTCATCATAATTCCTCAGGTTTTTGTCTACCTGCCGGCATCCTCAGAGGTTTTATCCCTTGAGGAGAAAATAGCTCTGTTCACATTCCATAGTGCCATTAGAAGAAATGCTTACCTATTTGCAAAGCTGTATTATGAAGAATTACATCCACAGTCCTCTTCTGGGCATCTACCTGTATAACTAATGAGATAGGAATAGAATGGACAGTATTTCTATGGTTGCAGCGAAGCAGAAAAATGTATAGTTTGTGACACTTTTCAAGGTGCTTCTGTGGCAGTTTGTAGAGAGGGCTTCCATTGTTTGGGTTCATTTTAAGATGCCATAAATACAAGACCAATATTAGGAAAATGGAAAATCAGGGAAAGTTGTCTTCTTTCCGTTTCTTTGCTGAGGTTTAGATTCTTGAATGATCCCACCCAGAGTTTTTCTGTCGTGCACACTGCTCTGGAAAGCCACGGAGGCAGACATCTTGGTTTGGGTCCTACTGATGCTCCGTGCATCTCAGTGGGACACACCATTTAATTATTGACCTCAGTGCACCTCCTGTGTCTCAGCTGCAAAACAGATGATGATATCAATCTGCTTCGCAGGGCTTGTACAAAACTTAAATAAGCTATTAGCAGGTAAATAATGTGTTACCCTTAGGAGTATCTCCAGAAACAGGGAAATCTTTCTTTTCCCATGCAAGCTCCAGGTAAGCAGAGAGCCTTCCCTGACAAAGCAAAGGCTGGTATAGGGTTGCATTATGCTAGTCACTGTGATTCCATACCTAATTTCTTTAGAAATGATACTTAAGTTTTATTTTTGTTGTTACTACTATGATCCTCCAGAAACAGAGGCAAATTAGATCAATGCCCAGAGTTTGGGGCCTTGTGGTATGGACGAGTGTGGTATGGACACCAGGGCTGGTGTCCAGCAGCTGTCATTTCTGAGCGGAGGCGTTGTTACCAGTGCTGGGAAAAACCACACGACATCTACTGACACTGATTAAAGCTGATTCTCCCCCTGAAATGCTCTCTCACATCTATTGCACGGTAATGAGTCATGCCCAATGTCAGCCTTTCACTTTCTGACAGTCTAAGTACACATCCTTGGATAGGCTCCAGGCAGGCTGACATCTGAAATATAATGAACAATGCCATTCTAAATTGCCAGTGAATGTAGAAGTAAATGTGTGAGGAGCCATATGGAACTTGCTATTGTGCTGGATGCTACAGTACATTGTTGAGCATTACTTAGCAGTAGGAAATGTGTACTGTAAAAGATGGATGACATAATTCTCCGTGTGATGGCAGCTCGAGTAGAAAAGGCAACTTTTGAAATAACAATCGTATAAAAATGTCCACATGCACTTCCAGACCGCAGTGGTACACTGTCAGTTCCTTTCCTCTAGAGCCTCGGCAGAATGAGAAGAGGGTCTTTGGTCATTGCTCCTTTGAGTCAAGTCACCTGGCATCTAGACAGTTCTGCCACTGGGCCAGCCACTGGGCAAAACACTCACAGAGCAGTCCCTCCCTTCAAGAACCCCATCCTGCTAAGGAGCCAGCTTAAACACATTATTACAATGGGATGGATACAAGAAATGTTTGATCTGAGCAATGTCTATTGTGCATTGGAAGCGCAGAGGAGAGAATAGCCAAGTTTCCTGAGGTGGTGTGGGAAGAAAGAGAGGAAAAGTTTACAGAGAAAACAATAGTCAGAGGCTTTGAGCTTGAACTAGTTCACTAGGGAGATGGGGGTAAGGGGGAGTGCGTGGTGGAGAGGTAGGTAGGGTGAGTATGGCCTCCGTGCATAATAGCCAGTAGCTTGGGTGACTGCGGCTTGGAAAGCATGTGGGAAGGAGTGAGAACTGAGGCTGGACAGGTGCCAGAGCACGAACAACAACATTTTGAGAACTAAAGATAATATATAGTAAATTTAACAGAATTCTGAGGTGTTTCCAAAAATTATTAAGCACACAGAAATGTACCTTGGCTAAAATCACATTGCCCAATGAGAATTTTCGCCTTTTTAAGTGGTTACATGTGTCACCAGAGACTCCTATTTCTCAGGGACTCAAAGACATACCCTTGGCAGGGATATTCCTATTTTTCCTCTGACACAGAAACCCATGAAATGAATGATTCAGTAGAATATCATCAGAGAAGTGTAGGAAAATGTTCACCGATCAGGAGTTCAGTTAAATGTTAGGTCACAGTTAAAAATGTAATACTTGTCGCAGTTAAAATGAATGAGGTAGTTCTTATGCAAAGATTTAGAGAGATAATCAAAACATGTTGCTAAGTCAAAAAGTAGATTAAAGAACCATATGTACAAAGTATTGTGGTATATGCACCAAAATATTATGATTCTAAGGAGTATGCTTGAGTAAAGTGCAGATTTCATTTTTTACTTTATATGTTTTTATTTTGCTTATTTCTTTAGCAATAAGCTTATATTATTTCACAATTTTCGAACTCCCACAAAAACAGGATAGAAGGAAGAAGCAGGAAAGATAAAGGTGCGATGCTCACAAAAACCTTCTGCTTAGGGTTCTTTTGATGACATCACCTTGACCAGCCATTGAACAAATTGCTAGCTTGATGATGTTTTTTATTGACTTGATTTAATGCTTGGCTAAATTAATCCAACTGCCTCGTGGGTTTTAGATTCAGAAATATAAAGCCCATGTTTCCTTTGTCCCCACAGCTTTATTTCCTTCAGGCCTATCTAGGTTTCTCTTAGTCATTTTTTCTGTAATAGTTTACTAATTGAAGACCGCTCAGTTTTTCAAATTTATATTTCAAGAAAAATTAAGAGAATTAAGGTGAGAATGGAGGGTGGATCCTGTTGTGTTGTGAATTAAAGTATTAAGGGGAAGGATGACACCTCATAAATGAGACAGTCTTGGAAACTGGTCTATCTAGACAGAAACACATAGGCACACAATTTTATAAATATAAAAATTGGTTGTAAAGTGAGTCATAATGCATACCAGCCTAAGATATCTCACCGGTTGAAATGACTTATGAAGAAGGATGCCCCTTGAAATACAATAAACAGGCTGCAAAGGATGTGTCTAATCCTACTTCCCACCAAATCTGTCCCTCTGTCACTTCTTGGCCTCTTTTAGATGAAATATAAAATGCTATCTTGAGTTGCATTAGAATGGACCATTTCTGCACAGACCTTAATGTTTAGTCATGGATTTTTTTTTTTAGGTCAAGCTTCTCTGCCTCACAGAAGGCTCTCAGGCATCTTCAGGCTGTACCCGCAGGGACCCCCATTAGATGACCCTAAATCTTCACCTCTCTGATTCTCGTGTCACTTGTCTCCTTTTAACAGTTGTAGCCAATTTGGGTTTGAAATGGTTCTGTTCACTGCAGAGATTAAAGGATAATTTTGCTTATTTTTAATTCAAGTAAACCCTGGAAACTAGTTAGTTATCTCAGGCCTAGGGCCGTTCTCCAGGAAAAAAATAGGAGATTGTTTCTGGACTCTGAAAATGATAAAGCCCAGATCCGATGCCCTCCCACCCTTCCATTTCCCTTCCTTGTACCCACCCACTGGCAACCAAGGCTCAGAAGCATTGTCAGCGATTGAAACTGTTCAGTTAGAGTGAGGGCACTTCTTGGGAGGAAGGGTTTTGAATTTACATGAAAGAAAAGGAGCCTGGAAAGCCCTCAGGACCCTGGAAACAACAATTCTGGACTATAGAGAAAACATTTTCAACAGTGACATTGTGAGGCATTGTGAGACCAGACTAATATTAGCGATTAATAAGATTCCGGGTACTTTGACTTTTGAAAGCATTGATCTCAAGCACGGGGGTGGGGAGAGGGTTGATGCTTCAAAAAGGGTTTAGAGTCTCAAGTCAAGTCTCACAGAAAGCACGTATAGCTGCAATTCCCTTGAGAATCTCTTTGGAGAGGGCCACCTCTCTCATTTAAATAAATGCAATAAATTTCCCCTTTGCTCCAGCAACAGGCGTGTACAGACATCATCTCTAGCGCTAGAACAAGTTGCAGTGTCTTCACTTGAGAATCAGATGAAGATGTTGGCTTTGGCTTTCATTTGGCATTCATGTTAGTCTTCATGTAGGAAAATGCTCTCCCTCTGAGAACAGGCAGGAAATGAAACCCACTCGGGAAGCGGAGGCCTGTTCCAGAATACAGCTCATTGAGTATAATTACTAGCAGAATGGTGGTCCCTAAATTTACCTTTTCAAAAGATACTATTATAAATATATTAAAATATATACAAAAATAGACGAGTATAAGAGCTGTTCATTACCCAGCTAAAATAATTACCAACATCCCGCCCACACTATTTAAGCTGATATTCTTACATTATTCTTTGGATAACATGTGTAGGTGAATTTAAAAAATTAAAATGTCAGTGGTGCAAATTCATCAGCCTGCATTTTAATCACTGAAAACAATAATTAAGTGTACTGTGATCATATTTGAATCTCAAGCCTGTGAATTAGGTCATACCAATTTTAGTAGTATCTATTGATCTTCTACATTTCTATAATTTCTTAAATTTGGGCAGGGGGAGGAACCCAAGCTGAATTCCCATGGAAGCCAAGAACATAAAAACAGCATATACAAAGGGATCTTCCAAAGGAATCATCTTTAAATAAGTGGGGAAATCATAGTGGCAGGCTGTTTTCTTCCTTCTCATTTGACAATATTTACTCCATTCTCTGTCACTACAAGGGGTACAAAGAAGAAGAGGGTTTCAGTGTTTCTTCTCTCTTTATAAGCCTAATTCATAACGTGGAGTTTGAGCTAGGTTAGAGATGCTTATGTCCTTGTCTCAGCATTCAGCTGGGCAGTTATCTATGAATCAGGTGAGTTCTTTCCCTTTTAAAGTTAACCTAGCTCTCTCACCAACCCAAAGCTGCTGGAAAAAAAAATGGCTCAAGTAGCTGCTAATATATTTTATAAAAAATATTTTGCAAAACACTGGCAGCACAAGGACTTGATTTTGAGAACTTTTGTGTTCTATTCTGAATAGTCAGTAAGCTTTCCTCTTGCTTTGTCAGAATGCATTTCTGCCCTTTAGAAATTGGATTCCATTCATCTCCGTACTGTACTTTTATAATTTGAACCTGGGATTCCTCTAAATATTTTTATAATATTGAAGTTTTGTTTTGAATGGTTTTAACTTTATTCCCCAGGCCAGCTGATTGCTTTAACTAAACAGAAAAACTAATAATTATAAAGAGGAAGACGCACCAAGCACTCACGGACAATGTGTCTAGAAAACAGAACCACTACACCGTTGCTCAAGCTGTGACTTGGTACAAATGTCAATAGAGATCAATATTGCTACACTGATAATTCATGGAGGATGGATATCTCCCAGCTCAATCACCCATGTGTTCTTTCTATCCAATAAAGAAAATGCTCCTCATAACCAGATGCCCAGTGCCTTAAACATTTGCTGAAATGGAGAAGAAACAGCCAGGCACAGGACCGCTAGTACAGTTGGATCAGAACCAGAAAATCTTCTTCAGCCTGAGGTAACGTAGATGCCAGCAAAATGGCAAGGTTTGAAGGAATCCATTCCCATCCTAATCAGGAAAAATAAACAAAAACATAGCACATGCACCCCCAATAGGTGTAACTTTACTTATTTACAAATGTTAAATATATCCTATTATACAAAGAAATCATGTATTATCAAACATATCTAAAAGAATAACAAATAAAAATTAAAGTATTTACATTTTGTTCCTAGTGGAGCATGTGGAGCAACCCCTAGATGCATGTGCTTTGCTGTCCTCTGTGTAAAGAATCCTTTTCCGCTGAAAGCACCACTCTCAATGGCTTTCCAGACAGTTCATCGTTAACCATATTACTGGGTTAAGAAGGTACTGAAATCTGTGGCTAAACATGAATATAACTTTTAAGATAGGTAAAATTTTGCTACTCTAGGGGTGGGCAAACATATACGTACAATTGTATGTGAAATATAGAGTTTATTCATTTATTAATTATTGTGTTACTTATTACCAACACTGTAAACCTTCTTTTGCCCACCCCCTGTATATTATTTTCATGAATTTGTTTTGCTGACTCAAAGTAGTCCTCTGAACAAAGGACAGTTATCTCAGATTTATGGATTTAAAATGGCCACAGCCAAAGAGGGCAGGTTTGGGGGCTTGGTAATTATATCGGGGGACCCTGGGTGACTTCTTGGCTCTCAGACAAGAGGATATAAGTGAGCAAGCATGGAAAGCCTGCATGTGAGAGAATCAAGTGTCTGTGTCTGGCCTGGGCTCGGTCCTCACCCCTCAGTGCAACCATCATGATTCCCTGCGTGCTGTGGGCATCTCTTCGGAAAGTAACCAATGTTGCTCCAAGAGCTCCTGAGCTCACGTCAAAGCCCCTCGCCTTCACCTTCCTAAAGCCACAGCTCTCCTAACGGCTCTGTGTTCCGCCTTCCGCTCAGGCTTGAGCAGAGACTAACTGGCATAGAGGGATTAGAGGACCTCACACCTTCCATTCTTTAAAGAGATGGTCGGTTATCAGTTCCTTTCCTTCAAAAAGAACTCAAATGTTTGCATATGAAATATTAGAATAGACGGTATAATTTTAGCTTGCTTTTTTCCCATCAGTTTAAAAATATCTTTCAAATAATTTTCCTCTCATTGGATTTTCTTTGTCTCAGATTCTTTCAAAACCAAATTTAGAGCCTTTATGAGTTGATAGTGTCTCCTTACTATTAATCACGTTCTCTGATAGATATTAAATTTGACTTGATTTATTGAGAGATTGATACTGATGACCTTAAAATGAATAATAATCATAATGATATTTAATACTGAAGAATGGTGATTATGTTAGCTGCATATTAATAGCCTGATGGATTTGATGGTGCATTTTGAGCTGAAACATTAGAGATTTTCTTTTTGTTTTTCTGGATTCTTGCCAAAAAAAACCCCAACAGCTCCATACAAGTGCTTCTGGCAGACCACTAAAACATGTCACCAAAACATGACTGATGTCCCCTGTAGGGTGGAAGAGGGCAGGGAATAGTTTGGGAGGGCACTGAGGACATTTCTGGGAAAATAAAGCCACTTCATTTTATTGCTTTAGCAGTCCCTTTTCGATGGCATTAAACATTAGTTGGGCACTTAAAATGTGCTGGGCACTCTGTTAGGAACTGGATACAGAGATGAATAAAATGTGAAGCTTTGAAGGGCTCACAGGTTAGCATGAGAGAGACACACAAATGTTGGAGAATTCTGAACATAGCCACACAAACCCTGTTGAAGGTACTTGGAAAGTGTTTGAAAGCCCAGAAAAGCATGACCCAGCCTAGCACAGGATGGAGTGAGGAGATTTTCTGGGGACAGATGGCAGGTGAGGAGAGTAGGGCTCCTTGCTGCTTAGAGAACGAGACAAAGGTAAGAGTACTAAGGATGGAGAACCTGAAACACCGTCATGTGGTCTCTAAAACATAAATTCCTTTCCCCTTGGCTCCCTAATGGGCCAGCTGTGGAGAAACATAAAGAAAACCAGTAAAGCTTAATTAGACGTGTGAGGGGCTCCGGATTTCACAGTCACGTTTTTAGAGTCAGCACCATGTGCGGTGCACCCCAACCACCAAGAGACAAGGCCAAAGGCAGGTGCAATAGCTTGGAGTTAGTGTCACTGAGGAAGTCAAGGGAAGAGACAGCGCCACCAGCTTTCCCAAAGTTCCCTCTGTCCTTGCCCCAGGGCCACATAAGCTCTCTCACCACGACTATGCATGCATCCCTCTTCTCAGGGTGGGCATCCTGCCTCTCCATGTACCCATTCTACTGCTTTTGTGCTTAATACAGAGGTGTTTCTAATTTATTCCTAGGAGCAAATCTCTCAATTTTAATTAAAGTTCATAGGTAACTATGCACAGTAGACCACATTTCTTACTCGTTTTCAAATTTTGCTTTCTGAGCAAGGATGTTCAGAGTCTATGGCGGGCCAGGACTTCAAAAAAAAAAAATCCTGGTCTTCATTCTAAAACAAAATTTCAAGTGATTTGGAATCATACATCACAATTTTGTCTGTTAAATTTGAATACTTCTTTTTACCCTTAATAATCCAGAGATACTTATTGCACTGTAATTAAAATATATAAAGATCCCCTCAGTTTGCAGAACTTTTTGACATTTAGTGAGAAAACTAGAGATACTTCATTGGGTTAAAAACCTGGGAATTCTGACCCAACACTGCATGATGAGTCTCAGATTTGACCTTTCTGGTTTGGGAAGCAACTCTGTTACCAAGATTTGTCTGTCAGTGAGAACAATGAGAGAGGCTTGGCATTGTTTTCAGAGGAATTCAACTTGTTTCAGAATGTGGCATGAACTTCAGAATATCTCTATGAGATCACCAAGAGGATCACATTGTACTTCTCATCTAGAAGCTAGAGATTTTAATGACTAAAGTATTTGCCAAAGATAAATAAATTTAATGCGAGGAAAAAAATTGGATAAACAGTTTAGATTTGCAACACCTTGTGTTTGCTTAGTTTTTATTTTTACCTGTCACCCTTATAAGTGCTCTGTGTTATTATATTTGTTAAAATTAAAACTTTGATAGTTGTGTTTCTAGTAAAAACAGATTGAGTGACAAAGGTACCTATCAGGTCTTAGATGTTCAGTCTGCAATATCCTTCCAGCTTGAAAAGCCACCAATCATGTGGATCAGAGTTACCTGGTCAATGATCAGTTTAGAAATAGGGATATGAACTAGTCTTGGCCAATGAGACATGAATGAAACCATCATGGGAGGTTCTCAGAAATATTTCCTTGCTTCCAAATAGAGAACATGGAGAGAGACAATCCCTTTAGACTCCCCTGGACATCATAGTATCTGCACATGATGACCAGAACTGTTGGACCCCTCTTGCTGTCAGCCTGAGGTTGAAGTGCACACAGATAGAGGGCAGAGCCCCAGGTGTTGGAAGAGTAGAGCCAAAGCTTTCACAGTTCCCTCCTGAAGCTGCTCCGCACCTGGGCTTCTTGAGTGAGTTACTCACTTCTTTCTTTTTAACCTGGGGTAAATTCTCTGTCTCTTGCAAATAAGACAGCCTCTTCTCTTATAAAAACAGACCCAAGATATTGAAACTGATCCTCAGTTAGCTATCTACCATCACCTGTAAGCATCAAAGGAGAGATGCAAAGAGAGAACAAGGTCAGGTAGATGCATGCTAGATGTTCTAAGGTGGGCTGTGTGGCAGATTTCTTTTGTCCAAGCCAGGGGCACACAGAAACAGCCTCAGTTCCTATTCCCTCTACACCAGGGGGTCTTATGCATGTTCTGTGGACCCTTTTGCAGTCTGGCAATACCAACACTTCCAGATGAATATTTTTTAAATTACTTTATTGTTGTTCAATTATAGTTGTCTGAATTTTCCTCCCACCATTACCACCAACCCCAGCCAATCCCACCTCCCTCCCTTGCTCCCACCCTCCCTCTTGGTTATGCCCATGTGTCCTCCCTAGTGGTTCCTGAAAACCCTTTCCCCCACTGTCCCCTCCCCTCTCCCCTCTGGCTATTCTTAGATTGTTCT
>VMDR010017418.1:0-20134 GCA_007922815.1 Macrotus californicus
AAAAGCTGTGTTTTTCCACCAGGGTAAAGCTGGATTCAACACTTGGGAAAAGGAGAGGGTTATTCTATCACAATTGGTAAATCTTTATTATATAAAAATTAGTCTGTCTTAATTCAGTTAAACTTAATAGGACACTTTAGTATTTTTTTAATTAAAAATTTGGGGGTGACATTGATTGATAAGATTATATAGGTTTCAAGTATACATTTCTATGATGCATAATCTATATATTACATTATGTGGCCACCACACAAAGTCAGATCTTCCTCCACCACCATGTATTTGACCCCCTTTATCCGTTACTACCTCCTCACCACCCTTCCCTCTGGTAACCACCATACTGTTTGTATCTATGAGTTTTTGTTTATTTGTTTTTCTTGTTTATTTGTTGCTTTTAGTTTTCCCACATGTGAGTGAAATCTTACGGTTCTTAAGTTTTCCTGTCTAACTTATTTTGCTTAGCATGATACCTCAAGATCCATCTATGTTGTCACAAATGACTATTTTATAACAACAGACACTTTGTCACAGGAAATTCCAAGGGCTTTAGGAGCTCTGTAGATGTGGAGCAAATATACATTTCTTATAAAGCACAATATTATACATCCATTGGTTTTTGCCTGAAACACTCAATATTATGACGACTTAAAAAAATAATATCAATAATTGTATTTTCATCACCCTTGATATCTGCTGAACTGTGGAGATAGGTTCTGTCAGTAGGATTGTGTGGTGCTTCGCATCCGTCCGCCTTCTGAAGTCTTGTTTCCTGTTTCCAGGAGGCTCAGCTTCTGGAAAAGCTGAAGGTATCTTTAGAAGGGTACGATGCCAGAAAGACTGAGAGAGATTTGGAGCCCAGTCTGATATCTAGTACATTGAATTTCTCTCTCAGTCCATCCTCTTTCGGCTTCAGAGAAATAAGACAGTTGCTGGTGAGATTGGTGCCATTTTGTGTAGTTTCTCTACCTTGAACTCTCCCATCTCAGAGATCTTGCTCTTGGTCTTATTTCTGTGTTGAGGACCTGTCAGGTTTTCTTTTTCGCTGGACATGGAATCCAGATCTTTGATTTTGAAACAAAATTTGGATTCTTAACTATGAAACCCCAATTTTCTTAGCAAGTTGCTCTCTAATCAATATCATCATAAGAATTATTCCTAAATGCCATCATACAGATGTGTAATTGAGAGGAAGTGTACACCATCTATCTTCTCTGCTTTGAACCTTCTCTTCAGGGTGATCTTGGCCCTGACTGGCTTTTAAACCCTCAGATTCTGTTTTTTTTTTTTCTGGACTCGATGCCTAGTTCTTCACTTCTGAAACCAAGTATGGATTCTGTGCTCTTAAGTTTTGATTTCTAAATGAGGCTTTTGTTTGGTAGTGTAACATGGGTAAGCTTTTGGCTGAATGCTTTGGTGAGGATTGGCAACTGCTCTTCTGTGAACTTGGTGCAGCTTCATCTATGAATCATTTCTATGGTCTTGTTTGTAGAGAGGTTTTGGACCATAGAAGAGAGTCCTGAAGTCTCAGCCTTCAACCAGGAGCACTAGAACAATTTAAATGTTTCAGGGTAGCCATTTTCCATTACATAACTCTTCAATATTTATTTAACACACACTTTGATTAATTATTATTGGGCTACTATGACATCTTAGGAAGGAAATGAAATAATACATTTAAAAAATAATAATATGAAGATTACATTTCAAAGTAAAACCTACTATATTTTCACATGAAAAATGGAATATTCACTCAGATTTAATTACTTGGACTACATAATATTAATTATCATGCAAAAAACAACATTGATATGTTAAGAAATATTAATATAATGGAATTTTAATTTTATTTTTTTCTTGCTGTTGTTCAGTTACAGTTGTCCCTATTTTCTCCCCCATTGCTCTCCCCTGCCCTGTCCAACTCCCACTCCCAAAGACAATCCCCACCCCAAATTCCTTGGCCAAGGGTCTTTTGTACATGTTCCCTGACCATTCCCCTTCTTTCTCCCATTATCCCCATCTCCCCACTCCTCTGGTCACTGTCAGTTTGTTCTTTATTTCCATGTCTCTGGTTCTTTTTTGCTCATTTGTTTGTTTTGTTGGCTAGGTTCCACTTATAGGAGAGATTATATAGTATTTGTCTTTCACTGCCTGGCTTATTTTACATAGCATAATGCTCTCCAGATCCATCCATGCTGTTGCAAAGGGTAGGAGTGCCTTCTTTCTTTCTGCTGTGTAGTATTCCATTGTGTAAATGTACCACAGTTTTTTGATCCACTCATTTATTGATGGGCACTTAGGCTGTTTCCAGCACTTGGCTATTGTAAATTGTGCTGCTTTGAACATTGGGGTGTGTAGGTTCTTTTGAATTGGTGTTTTCTGGATTCTTAGGGTATAATCTCAGCAGTGGAATCACTGGATCAAAAGGAGTTCCACTTTTAATTTTTTGAGGAAATTCCATACTGTTTTCCACAGTGACTATACCAGTTTGCATTCCTTCCAACAGTGTACTAGGGTTCTCTTTTCTCCACAACCTCGCCAGCACTTGTTTGTTGACATGTTAATGATGGCCATTCTGACAGGTGTGAAGTGGTATCTCATTGTGGTTTTAATGGTGTTGAGTGTCCTTTCATACTTCTATGGGTCCTCTGTATGTCTTCCTTGGAGAAGTGTTTGTTCAGGTCCTTTGCCCATTTTTTATTTGGATTATTATCTCCCTGGTGAGGAGTCAGGTGAGTTCTTTATATATGTTGGAGATCAAACTCTTGTAAAAGATATCATTGGCAAGTATGTTTTCCCCATATGGTTGGTTCCATTTTCATTAAGCTGATGTTTTCTTTAGCCACTCAGATTTTTAATTTGATGTAGTCCCATTTGTTTATTCTTTCCTTTATATTACTTGACCTCTGGGACATATTAGTGAAAATATTGCTGCATGGGATATCTTAAAATTTCCTGCCTATCTTCTCCTCTAGGACTCTTATGGTGTCATGATTTATATTTAAGTCTTTTATCCATCTTGAGTTAATTTGTATGTATGGTGTAAGTTGGTGGTTTAGTTTAATTTTTTTGCATGTACCTGTCCAGATCTCCCAACACCATTTGTTAAAGAGGCTATTTTTACTTCATTATATGTTCCTGTTCCCTTTGTTGAATATTAATGGACCACAGAGACTTCATTTTATTTCTGGACTCTCTATTCTGATCCATTGACCTATGTGTCTATTCTTATGCTACTACCAGACTTTTTTGACTACATTAGCCTTATAATATAGATTGATATCAGGTATTGTGATCCCTCCTACTTTGTTTTTATTTCTCAAAATTGCTTTGACTATTCGGGGTCATCTATAGTTCCATATATATTTTTGAAATGTTTGTTCTATATCTGTAAAATATGTCATTGATATTTTAATAAGGATTTTGTTGAATCTATAAATTGCTTTGGGTAGTTTGGACATTTTAATGATGTTAATATCTCCAATCCATGAACATGGTATATGCTTCCATTTATTTGTCTTCCCTAAGTCTTTTTTCTGTGTTCTATAGTTTTCTGAGTACAAGTCTTTTACATCCTTGCTCAATTTTATTCCTAGTTACTGTATTTTTCTTGCTATAGTAAATGAAATTGTTTTCCTAATTTCTGTTTCTGATATTTCATTGTTTGTATACAAAGATGACTTAGATTTCTGAATATTGACTTTGTATCCCACAAAATGAGTCTTGCCAAATTCACCTATTACGTCAATTTTTTTTTCCAGTGGAGTCTATAAGGTTTTGTATGTACACTATCATGTCATCTGCAAACAATGACAGTTTTACTTCCTCCTCTCTAATTTGGATGCCTTTTATTTCTTTTCTTGTCTGATCACTGGGCCTAGAACTTCCAATACTATGTTGAATACAAATACTGAAAGTAGACACCATTGTCTTGTGCCTGATCTTAGGAGGAAAGCTTTTAGTTTTTGCCCATTGAATAATTAGTCATTACTTTTTCAAACAGGTTTTCTATCTTTTGCTCCTCTTCTTCTCCTTCTGGCATCCCTATCATATGGATATTATTACATTTCAGGTTGTCCTGCCATTCCCTTAAACCCTCTTGTTATTTTTGAGTCTTTTTTCATTTTTTTTCTCTGCCTAGGAATTTTCTACTTTATCTTTCAGCTTGCTGATTTGATCCTCTGCTTCATCTGACCTGCTTTTAATTCCTTCTACTGTGTTTTTCATTTCACATATTGTATTCTTCATTTCCTCCTGGCTTTTATTGATAGTTCCTATATCTTTTCTTCATGCTGGTGTAGTTCACAGTGAGTTCATTGTAGCTTCCCCAGAGTTCTTTGAAGTTCTCACTGAGCTCCTTGAGCATCCTTATAACCATTATTTTGAATGCTATGTCTGATAGTTTGGTTGCCTCAATTTCATTTAGCAGTCTTTCTTGGGATTCCTCCTTTCCTTTCAATTGGGGGTTGTTTCTTTGTCTGCCCATTTTAAGTGACTCTTCTTGTTTCTTTTTTTTTTTTCTGTTTGTTATATTTATCTGCTTTGACTCCCAATCTTTGTTATGTGATCTGTGGTAGGAGACCTGTGGGAGTAAGTGGTACAATCTCCTTGATCACCTGCATTTGATGTTCTTGTGCTGCCCTTTATTCCTTTTATGTGGTTTAAATTGGGTTTTGGTTGTTGTTGGGTTGTAGTTTGATGGGTTCTTCCTTCTAACTGATTGACTGAGACTCACTCTGCTCTCCATGTCTTGTGTACTGTTGTACAGGTGCTGCCAGAACAAAAACCAAACAGCTCAGGGAAATAGACCCATACCCACACAGATATTCCCCAGCCAATTACACTATCAATAGCCAATGTGCCATTATTAATAAAGATGTAAAGAGATTAAGACTATTATAAGAATGGAAAAATGAATATGAGATGACTAACTGAAAGAAAAAAGATTTTGTAAGGGTAGGATGAGGCAATAATAAGAGTAGGGAATAGAGACAAGAGAAAATGGAAAAGAAAATAAAATTTACTTTGTAACTAAGAAAGGGAGGAGGGAAAGTGGAATTGAGTAAGAGAGGAAAAGTGTGTAGTATTAGGTTAAAATCCAAATTTAAAGAGTATACACACACACATACACACACACACATACACATTTATATATGTATATATCCAGTGAGAGAGAAAACAGCCACAAGAACAAAAATAATATGTTCCTAATTTCAAACAAATCTCCACCACAGAGAAATCAACAACAAACGAGCTAAGATTTATATAGGTGGAATGGGAGTAAAAGGGTACAAAGAAAGAAAGAAGAGCTTAAGAGATGTCTAGAGGAAAGAGACATAATTTTTAGTAGAGAGAAGGAGAAGGAATACTAAGAGTGTAGGATGAAAACCTGGCTAAGATAGGTCAAAATTAATATTTAAAATGAAAAAAGAGAAATGCAGGCGGAAGGCAAAATGGAGCAGGAGAGGGGAACAGTGAAATCTGAGATTTGAAAGGCAAAGGCAGTCACTATCTAGAAACAAGATTGAAGAACTTCCACAGCAACCACCTTATCCACTACCTGTGAGCAAAGACTGATAAAGGTGGAGAGAGAGTGGAAAAGAATGTGAGATGACCAATGACAAGAAAAATAGTTTTGAGAGGCTGAAATGAGGAGAAATAGTAAGAGTGCAGAATGGAAACAAATTGTAGCAAGAGAGAAAACAAAGTTTAAAATGAAAATAAGAAGAGGAAAGAAGGTGAATTGTGGTAAAAGAAGGGAGGAGTAGAGTATGAGATTTAAAATAAACTGTAACATAAAAGCCAGTGACTTCATAGGCACAAACTTGAAGGACAAGGAATGAATGTTAAAACACTATGCAGGAGAGAAAATATCTCAAATGATGAAGACCACGGTGGTTTTCATCTTGGTAATGGTAGCATCTAGTATTTGCCACTGTTTTTTTTTTTTCTGGATCCCCTGTTGGTGATGTCAGGTGGTCCTAGTCTGGCCTTAGGCAGCCTATCTGAGGCTATCAGGGATCTATCATCTGTGGCTGGCTGCTTCAGTTGTCAATCTGGTCACTCTGTGATCAGCAATCAAGCTTAAACACCACAAGGTGGGGCAGAGTAATTCCTACAGGTGGGGTTATTGTTTCCCCTCAGGTTGATGACACTCAGAGCGGGGTGGTCTGCCTGAGCAAGATGGCTCCTGTAGTATGGGGGATGACTCAGCACCAGGATCTTGGTGGCTGCTCTCTCAGTTTTCTCCCCAAAGCCTCCAGCCCCAGTCTCTCCTCAAGTGTCTCTAGTCCTCTCTGCCCTCTCTTTGCCAGAGCCCAGTGTAAATGGCTGCAAATGAAAATGTATGCATTGGCCTTTTAATAGGCTTTCTGTTTCTCTACCTGTCCCTGGCAGAGGGAAACCCTGCTACTTTTCACAGCTGGATGTTATCTGGGTATTTTTCAGGCTCTGGTGCTGGATGCTGGGGAGTCCAGCTTGGGGTTTAGACCCCACACTTCTTAGTGGGATCCCCTAGGCTGTTGAAATATTTCTCCATCACTTCAGCTGCCACCCATGGAAGCCCAGACAGCCCTCTCACATCCCCTCCACACTCCAGACCAGTCACGTTATTGTGAAGCTGTTTTTCCTATGTGTCCATGCTTATAAAGCTTCTCTCCCATTATTGTTCAGTTGTATATTCTGGATGATTTCTCTGCGATTTATTTATAATTCCAGATTTGCCCTGAGAGGAGGTTAGTGTAGCTTCTGCTCGCTCCTCTGCCATGCTGGATCTATCCTAGTTTCATTTTTATACCTATCTTAATTTTTACATAAATTTTGGGCATCATTCAGAAATTGCCATGTATCTGTATATATCAACATATATTTAAAACAGCTTTATTTAGAGTAAAGAACATGGCACTCCCTTCTTGTTGGACTAGAACAGTGCTTCTCTGTAGGGAGCTGATTTTGTTCCCAAGGGCCCATTTGTGATATGTGCAAGCTTTTTTGGTGTTGTCACTGATGCCAAGTTTGAAAAATCCTGGAGTAGAGATGTATTAAAGAACCTTAATGCCACAGAGTACATTAAAAATTAAACAATGAGAACGCAAGGATTATGAAGTTACAGGCTGGATCTGTCTAACAACTCTGCCTTGTACATTGTAGAAATTCAGTGAATATTTGTTGAATAAACACATAAACAGGTAAAATACAGACAATTGTCCTTGAAGACCTGAAGACTTGCACAGTTTTTTGTATGTAAAGGGATACAAGTAATTATTTTTTTATACACAAGTAAGTTAGTAATCATCACTGTAGGGCAATATATCCTACTTAATGTATGGGGAGCATTTTTAGGATTATGTTTATGACATACTCCAGAATGCATGTAAATGGAGAGTTGAAATGTTTCAGCTTGTTCTTGTATAAGACATATTAAGACACATTTGGAAAAACATAATATAGCCATTTTATTATACTGTAAAATTACTGCTCTTTCTTATGGAAAAATAAAATTTATGGAAAGGGCCTTTTTGTAATTTTTAGCCATAAATGATAAAAATTTTATACACCCCAGGCATAATATTACTTATAAATTTATACCATACAGTGCTTTAACTCAAACTTTTTTTTTATCATTAAGGGGAGTGATCAGAGTCAAAACCATATGCTGTGGCTTTTACCCTATGGAACTCTCAAATATACTCTAGGAATAATTATTCCTACTTAATGGAGTTACTGAAGAGAATGTGGTGCTGTATGGCAAAACGTATGTAATCTAATGAAAACCCTCTGTAATCTCTCTAAAAGCTTATGCTAAGAGCTTTGAGTTTTGTGGGTTTTCTCTTATTAAGTACTAGCAGTTGAAATCTTTAAGAGAATAAAGGGTGCTAAGGATTCAAAAGCTTTCCTCCTCAGGGAATTCCATCATAAATGTGTATAATAAAGGATTTGGGCCTTAGGGAAATCAGTGTCTTTCTGCAAGGGAGAGAGGTTGGGGGAAATTTTTAAATTATGTTTTTCAAAACTATATCATGTTAAGTTTTTCTTTATTTGAAAACTAAAACATAAATTTAGGCCTTCATCATTTTCTTTTGATTAGTTCCCTAAGTGTCTTTCTGCCTCCAGTCTTTTTTCCATCTAGCCCATTTTTTCAGAGCTTTGTCTGTTTTTTATTTTCAAAAGCACAGATAGGGAGATGACTGTCCTCAGCTTCAAGTTCTTTGACCCCTTAGCATGGCAGAAAAATTCTTTTAAAATCTGCTCTCTACTCTTCTTTCCAACAGTGTTCCCATCACTCAGGCACATCTACACACATCTTTTCCTGTATGTCGTTGCTGCTTCTTTTTTTTTTTCTTTTCTTTCCTAGCTGGGTAATGTCAAGATATCTTTCAAATGGTAAATTTTTAAAAATCTTCCCTAACTTTCCTTTGACTTCACTTCCTTATGTTCCTTACATTAGTGGATTAACCACATTGCACTAAATTTCAAAGTGTTTTGAAATTCAAAGGGGAGCCACCTCTTAGAGAGGCTAATATAAAAAAGACCAGCCAAGCCAAGTCAGTGGAGATAAGGATGTGGAAAACCTGGAAGCCCCACACACCGTGGGTGGGAGTGGAAAATCGTACAGCCGCTCTGGAAAACACTTTGGCAGTTTCGTCCACTTCCGAATGATCAGGCCATTTTACTCCCAGATACCCAAGCATAGGTCCATACAAAATCTTGTACATGAATGTGGATAGTAGTTTTATTTTAATAGCTCCAAACTGGAAATAACCCAAATTTTCATCAACAGGCGAATGGGTAAACGAACTGATATATCTGCACAATGGAATACTACTTACAGTAACACATAGAGAGAACTGTGGAAAATGCAGTAATGTGAATGAACCTCAAAATAATTATGCTGTGTGAAAGAAGCCAGATAAAAACAAGTACATACTACATGGATTGGTTTTTAATTTGATATTGTAACACAAACTTTTAAAATACAAACTCTTGTATTTATTTATTTATTTGAGAGAGATAGAGAGAGGGAAGGAGAGAGAGAAACGTCCATTTGTTGTCCCATTTACTTATGCATCCATTCCTTATGCACACAGGAATGCAACCAATGAATGAAAGATTATGTGCACACAATCTTGGGTACACACAATCTTGGTGTATTGGGACAATGCTGTAACCAACTGAGCATCTGGCCAGGGCCTGCAAACTCATCTAGAGTGACAGAAATATCTCTGGTTGCTGGGGTAGGAGCTGGGCAAGTACCTGGAGAATCGAAGAAAGTAACAGGAGGGCATGATTGCAGAGGGAATTGACGACTGAGGGTGACGGATATATTCAGTTTCTTGATTTTGGTGGTGGTTTCTTGTGTATAAACATGTAAAAGCATCAAATGGTATATTTTAAATATGTGAAGATTTCTTTCCAACTCAAGTATATCTAAATAAAGCTCTTTTTTTTAAATGCACAACATTCTCGGCATATTATGCTTTATTATTTCTTTTTTTGAATTATTTATTTATTTGGGAAAGGAGGGAGGAGGGGAGGGAGAGAAACATCAATGCGTGGTTGCTTCTTGCATGCCCCCTACTGGGGATCTGGCCCATAACCCAGGCATGTGCCCAGACTGGAAATTGAACTGGTAACCCTTTGGTTCCCAGGCCAGTGCTCAATCCACTGAGCCACACCTTCCAGGGCTAAATAAAGCTTTTTTAAAAGAAAAAAAAAAGAAGCTGAAATTATGATGAAAAGGCATTTACATGTAATTTACAACATAGATATTATTGGTTTTCTTAGTGCATAACTGGATAAGTATACATATTTACTGACATATTTGACAGTACATTTTTCTTTTTTAAGACTGAAAAGATGATTGATTTGAAATAATATCAAGCCAGACAATATTCTACTGTATTAAAACCTATATTTACTATGGAATAGTGAGGAAAAATAAATTGAACTTAGCATAATTCTCATAATTCTACTAAGGTCACTATGTGATCCCCGGGCAGGTAATTTAAACTTGTGGGGCATCAGTACTTCAGTTTGTAAAATCAGGCTGCTGGTGAACAGTGAGTAGAGTTCAGCACATATTGAAGCAATTGGGAAAGATGTTAGTGGTCAAAGTGTTAAAGGGTTAACTGAGGTACATTAACATTTTCAAGTTTATCTGAGCAAACACTAATTCAAATCCGGGAGCACCAAACTCAAAAGTGGTTACGAGCATGCTCCGTCAGCAGGACCTGAGGAAAGGCTTCAAAGAGCACTGTTGGCTCCTATCCTCAGAACTCCCCAGGTGAAATCCGAAGTGGGCCCTGTACATGGAGGGCAAGCAGAGATTGAAGAGAAAAGCAGATCTCTCTAGATTGGTAGGTGGCAGTTTTAATAAAGAAGGAGACTTATATGTATGGGAGGCTTGTCTGATGGCCACAAGGTGAGTAGATCTTGCACCTGCCCACCAGAGCCTTAAAAGCTTAGTAGGTAGAGGCCTTCACAGGGTTCAGTCATGTACACCATCCAGATAGTCTCAACAATGCATTGTTCTCTCAAGGTTGTAACCTTGAAAAAAGCTCTGGCTGTGGGAAGAGTGGGCAGAGTATATATTCCAAGGCCTGAGGAGCCTTCAATTGCCCAGGTCCAGCTTGCAGGTCAACCTAAGATCACATGCTCCCCATGACCTCCTTCAAGCAGTAGCAAAGCAAGAAAATTATTTGATCGGCTAGAGCTTAAGTGGTTGACTTTTGGGGGGAAAGTCGAGTAGCCTGGTTGTGATTGTTTGTTCTCAAATTTTGTTTTCTCCCATACAAACTCATATACAGGGATTGGCTCTGGCTCAGTTTCATTGTGCATATATAAGCTACCAAAGCATTAGAGACACTTCCTTCTAATGACCTCTCATTTAATCACTTTAACAGTAAATACTATTCAGGAACTCTCAAGGAGTTAAAAATCTAGAGGAGCCCTGGCTGTGTGCTTCACTTGGTGGAAGTGTCATCTCATAAACTGAAAGGCTGCAGGTTCAATTCCTGTTTGGGGCACGTGTCAGGGCTGTGGGTTTGGTCCCCCAGTTGAGGTTCAAGAGAAGCAACCGATCAATGTTTCTCTTTCACATTGATGTTTGTCTCCCTCTCTCTCTCTCTCCCTCCCTTCCCTTCCCTTCTCTCTAAAATCAATAAGCATGTTCTAGGGTGAGGATAAAAAAATAATATAACATAAAATAAATTCTAGAAGAGAAATGAGGTCATGCACAAATAATTTTTAAAGAAGTTCTAGGTAAAAGTGAATATATTATAAGCAAGGTAAAAGCCAAATGCACTGAGAGGACAGTGAGCACCCTTCTGACTGGCGACAGGAAAGCTTTGGATGAACATCTTTCTGGAGATGCCCTTCAAGTATGGGTAAGCTTTCCATAAGTTGGAGTTATGCTATTGCAGCAACACACAGACTAAATATTATTGAACCAAACAGAGATGGGAAGAAAGATAATTTAAGGTGACTTAGCAACTATACAAAACAAGTTTGATAAAATGGATTTACAAGCTATTCTTAGAAACAAATAGGAATATGGGATGGTTTGGAAAAGGTTTGGTATAAATCACTAAAGACCTTGTGTTACAGAACAGGCCCCAGTGGGGGTGGTGAATGATATACTATTACCGAATGGACTCACCCTTGTGCTCTGGGGGTCCCCTGCCCCATACAAGGTTCACCTTGCCCACTGCCAGGGAAAGATGTCTCTTAATGCCAGAAATTGGTGAAAGGAAAGGAATTATTTATTCAAAGAGTTATACAAATTTAAGAGTCTTCATTGAGATCCCAAAGTCCCTTAGAACACCCACAAATGCACACTCCTTCCTTCCCCCTCTGCCAGGTCCAGGGCACCGTATCTCAGAAAAAGAAGTAGAAGTCCTTGTCCCAGGCAGCCCCTCAGTTCCTGGCACCATCAGCTGTGTCACTGCCATGATCTCCAGGTAATCCAAAACCATGTGGCACCTTCTCATGGCCCACCAGCAAGAGTCCTTTCACCACTTTTCTTCCAGGCAAAGTCTCTCTTGCTTCTTAAGCCATGTGGCGAAAAGGGAGCACCATAAAACTGTGTGGTTCACCCTTGCTAAAGCTGCATGGTTCTTCTCTGCCCAAGCAGCATGGTCCCAAAAAGACCCTGCATGGCTGCCATGCCTAGGTTTAAATCCCAGTGCCAGTCTTCCTCTGCCACACCATTTCTGACTCTTCCCACAATTGGCCAGATCTCCCAGCATTCCCATAGTAAGTCTGGGCAGGTGTGGTCCTGTGGTGTGGAGCCAATCATCTCCAAGCTCTTACGCAGGCTCTGTAACCAGGGGGAGTTGCCTCCCAGTTACATCTAATATTTCCTGGACACCCTGAGTTCTGGACCCCATTAAAAATCCCCATTTGGGGTCCCCCTCACTGCTTGGCTGCATCCTGTTACACTGGAATGCCATCATTAAAAAATGTGGATTTTTGTTATAGAATCATATTTCAGAAAGCAAGTTCTTGAAACTTTGCACGTCAGCTAAGCCATAGAATAAACATAAAAAATCTCCTTTTTTGAAATTAATTTTACCCTACCCAGTCTGGAGAGCACTCATACTCAAGACTAAGGTAAAGCACACACTGGATCATCTGGTTTATGGAGGTGATTGATCTCAGTACCAGTTATGTTCAATTAGAGGTGCTAGCAGAACAATCAGATACTAATATCCATTGGGCAATTGATACTAAAAAATTACATTAAGACTAAAGCTAGAGAGATTACTATGAATGGAATGTATTTTATTGGTGGTTTAAGATACACAAACCATTGTTTAAAAGCCCAATAAAGGTATATACCATTACCTCCCATACATTTTTACAGTAAATATGCATCCTACTGAGGCACTTGTTAGTCTCTGTGGCTGGGCTTACGTCCCTGACCTCTAAATGTAAGGACATTCTCAGGCTCCATCTTTGACCCTCTTTTCTCCTCTACCTACACTCATTCCCTAAGTGACCTTGCATGTAGTCTTGTCTTAAAGCATACTTTTTATGTTGAATGCAGTGATGGAAATGTACTGGGCTAGACTTTTCCAGAACTCTGTATGCCTGTAGATATCTCAGACCTAAAACAAAGTCTTGAGTTCACTTTCCTCACCCACATCTTTTTCTGCTGTTTCATATTAGAAAACGGCAGCTCCATCCATCCAAGTACTGAAGCAAACAAAGCCAAACCGAAAAAAAAGCTGTGCTCTACTTATTTTTCTCTCTCACACTTTACATCCAGTCCATAAGTAAATCTATAAGCTCAACTTTCAAAATAAATTCAGAATCTATCTATTTCTCATCACCTTTACTGGTACCACCCTGTATAAACCAACATCATGTCTCACCTGGATTAATGTGATCATCCCCTCAATGATCCACTTTCACTCCTACCCCCTTTCAGTCTATGACCCATATAGAAGCCAGAGTTGTTCCTTTAAACCATGTGTCATGTCCTGCCGCTCCACTGCTAATAATCCTCAGAATAAAAAAGCTGAAATCCTTATCAAAATGCCTTGTGTCCTCTCTCACTCCCTCTAACTGACTTCTCTACCCCTTGTCCCAACCACGGATGCATTTCTTGCTATTCCTGGAACTCGCTGAGCAGGGTTCACCCTCATGGCCTTCACATTTGCTGTTTCATTTGCATGGAAGGCTCTTCTCTCTTTTACTTACTTATTCAATTTTAGAGAGAGGGGGAGGGACAGAGAAAGAGGGGAGAGAAACATCAATGTGTGGTTTCCTCTCCCAACCCCCATACTGGGGACCTGGCCTGCAAGCCAGGCATGAGCCCTGGCTGGGAATCAAACCAGCGACCCTTTGGTTTGCAGCAATTTACTGAGCCACACCAGCCGAGGCTTCTCTTACATTTTCAGAGTCCATCCTTTCTCTGCCTTTAGGTCTCTTCTCAGATGTGACCTAATCAAATAGCCTTTGCTTAACCATCCGATATACAAACAAAACAAAACAACAAACCCAAGCCTCCTGATCCCATTACTGGCATATAGTAGGTGTATAAAAATATTTGAATGAATATTCAATATTTCAAAGAATAGTCTTGTGTATTGAAAACAAGTACCCTGTGGCTTAAAAAATTTTCCAAAAATTTCATATCTGTAAATTACAGAGCTAGAATTTGAATCCAATTATTTCTGACTCCAAAATGTTATTTTATGGAGATTTAAAACCCAATGTTGAGTTGGAAATCTTCAAAGATAAATATTTGAAACTGTGAGAGCAAATGGGATTATATAGTGGCTAGATTATATAGATAAATGAGGAATAGGCACTAGAGGGGGGACTCAATCTTTTTCAGGTCATGAATTTTCCCATTTCTCAAAGCACATGTAAGCATGTACCAGAGCCTTGCATAATATTTCATGTAAGTTATAGACTGTACTTTATGCTGTAGCTGAAAGGGATGAAAGATGGTGGGAGAAGATGAATTTGGAAATAGTTTGTGCAGACTAGTCTTTTGGGAATTTTCAGAGTAAATGTAAAAGGAGGGCAAGTGGTTCTTCCAGATCTAAAGCTAAAGTCTAACTTGTCTGTTATGCCTAAGTCATTCAAACATCTTAGTCTCATGGAGTCAAGATAGAAGTGACAGATTTTCTACCACCCTCATTTGCACTTGAAACTTTGGAAGGCCCAGATGTGCCCCAGTTGTTTGCCCCTGTACCCAAATGGCTAGTAGCAGAGCAGGGACTAAATTCCAGGTGTCATGATTCAAGGCCTATGCTGCTTCTCCCTGACCATGTGACCTCTTCGAAAAAAACGGGTTATCTTTCCAAGCTTGTGTGCTGTTCTTGAAGTGTTTCAGCATACAACATATTAGTGCTTTCTAGTATCAAAATATATGCTGGATATAAATGATAGACAGTGCTTTGCACTGGAATTTTTTTTCTATTCCTGAAACATGCCAAAAAAATCATTTTGTAACTAATTCATGGGTTTGAGAAATTTGATGGTTAATTATAACTGACAAAAAATATTTGATGGTTAATTGAGAGCTTAAAAATCTAGGCAAGGGTTAAATACTAGTGGAAGAATTTTATTCCATTATGCAACTCACTTTAATCTGCAATTCGATTTCCCTGCAAAGACGGCTGAATAACGACGCAAGATTGTGCCATTACAATCAATTGCACAATTGCAAGGGATGCTATTTGTTCCAGATCTTTGTACAAACAGTACACGATGTCAGTGGTATATTCATTCACTTGGAAAGGCTTAAATAATATTTAAAGTCTTCAAGATCTGATAGTAATACTGAGAGGAGTGACTAAATTAAATCATTAACTCATGTATTTATCTATTTATCTACACATCTATCCATTCGTCCACTGCTTTAAAAAGAAAGGGTTTTGCCAATGAAGTGGAAACCCTCAAACATTATTTATGAGCTCTCTGAGTGACTGACAAGACTACCCGGAGTGCTAATGTACTCTCTGCTCTAGCTTATCAGTTAACTAGTGAAATTTAACACGAACGTGTCAGCTTTGTGTTTAGGGTATAACTGTATAAACAGAAGAAGCCACTAGGAGAGTCTTGTTTTAGAGTTTTCACCTCATTTACATTCTTAATTAGTCCCTTTAGTTTAGAAAAGGCTATTGCAGTGTGGTCCTGCTTCCAATTAATGAGCTTCAGAAAAGGATTAGGTTTGCCTTGCTTGGTTTTTCCAAAATAGACCAACCTTGAATCACACAAACTCGAAGAAAAGGTAAATACTCTGTTCTGATTTAAATTAACTTCAACAGGGAAGACAATCCTCCATTGTTTATTTTATTATAGCCTGAGCTGAAAGTCCCAGAAGTTAAAGTTGATAAACAGACACTGTTTTTAACATTATTGAATTTTTTTCACTGAACTTAATGTCTTCCATTTCTAGTCATTCAGTAAAATAGTAGCAGTAAATGATAGCTTGTATCAATGTCATAAAGTCCGAAATATCTGGGTGATTTTGTTATTTGAAGTCCTGAGAAGCCAGATACCAAAACATTTAAAAAAGAAACTAATATATTTCAATATTAAATATCTTAAGCATACTATTAAATTATAAAGGGAACACAATGATGTGTACATTTGTAAGGTCACTTTCAGGACACTCATGTCCCTATAATGACTCCTGGGAGATTTCATAGAAATCAGGACATTTCAAAGCATCTCAATCCGTCTTCCCCTCAAACCCACCCCCACACTCACATCCGAGAATGAGGAATACATGTGGGGGGTCTAAGATGTCATCAATTTTTATCAATCCACTTTTGGTGATGTTTTTTATATCACTACTTGAGTCTTTTTATTCCTGAATTCTTTGACTTCAAAAGTGTTGTTATCATTCCCACAAGCACATATACATTTTAGTCCTTTCTACAGATAAAATTAATCTCATATCTCACTGGACTTACATAAGAGGAATGTAATACATTTGTCAGTGCTTAATTACTAAAGATCAGGTAGATTTTAGTAGCAAAGGAAGAAACAAAGAAGTTCCTTGCTTTAGGTCTAATTATTCATGTTAAAAAATCATTGCTTTTAAAAGTCTTTCGCCCCACATATGTTACTCAGCCTAGATTAAAGCAATCAACATAGTTGTAAATGAAAATGTGCTTGAATTAAAACAATTAGGCTCTGTTTTCTTGAGCCTTGCACCTCACAGCAGGCATTCAAGCATAGCCCAAACTTGGATGTGCTGACACCTGTAAATCAACACAAAAGGTCTCCTTCAAACGAACAAATCATCCCTCCCAGTGGAAGTGTAAACAAAACCCTAATTGGAGATTTTGCTAACTATTTTGCCCTGCTGTGAATACTAGTTAGTATCTTGTGTTTAAGCAGTAACCTTGGCTATAATTTATAACTGGCAGAAGATAAGACCTAATTCTCTCTGCTCAGTCAGTATTGCTATGTGACCTGACATGGAGGCAACAGCATTCAATGATTCCTAATTACCAGCTAGTATCAAGCAACTTGAAACTATTTTTTAACTACTAGGAGACAAACAAATAATATTAACACATGTACTGGTGCCAATAAAATGCTAGACTATGGCCTAAGCATTTTGACATACATTAGCTAATTTAACCTTCACAAACTACATTTGAGGTATCTATCAATATTTTTCCTAATCTACAGATGATGGGATGGAGCAGCTTGTCCTAAGCACCACAACTACTGAGCCATGGAGGTGACATTCGAATACAGGCAATCTGTCTGGAGTCTGTGCCTTCTGCACTGAAAATAAAGATGTAAAGAAATAAAAATGAGCTACTATACCATTTTAGACAATTAACTGGAACACATCTGCTGACAGAAGAGAGGGGTGCTAACTCAATAATACTTTTGTGCTTCATTTCATCTCGGAGAACATTTTTCTTACACCAGACAAGAATGTAACTTTTCTCACTATCTCCTTCTCAGTGTGGCTATCAACACGCTTTACAGCTAGCTTCTGCTGTTTGCTACGGCACGACATTCTTGGGCCACAAAATAAGAACTTTTGAAAGCTTTATTAATTCCTTTAGGTATATGCTAATGTAATCAATTTAAATAGTGCTACAGTTTTACTCAAAGCCTAGTCTGCTTGTTTAGATCCTTGACACCCTCATATGGTTATCATCAGTCAGCGTCAGCATCACCTGGGAGGTTCTTAGAGCTGTGGAATCTTAGGTGGTAAAACCCAAACCTATTGAATCAGAATCTGCACTTTTAACAGGATAACCCAGGTGATTTATATACATATATAGCTTGAAAAGAAGTGTTTCAAATAGCTATTTAAAGGAGAAATAAAACTGTGGTTTTAAGTCTCATAAGAATTGGATGTATTCTTATCTCTCCACTGCTTGTACTAAAGAAAACAGAGTAAATCTAAACAGAAAATAAATATGATATCATAGGCAGTTGGATTAACCAAGGAATTCTAATTTTATTTTTATTGTCTTTTATTATTTTTCAGAAATAAAAGTGGGAGTAGGCTTTATAGTGTAGGGTTGTTAACTATGCACATCTGTGATTTTACCTTCCCCAGTATCCTTTCCTTTCTGAAAATCCACTCCTTGTGGTTCAGTGTGACTAATCTCGCCTCTCCCCCCACTCAAATCAAAGGGTGGGGCCTAGACACGGCCTCAGCCAATAATAATCTATAATGATTGGGCAGGCTTGGCACATGACCTCACAAAGACCAATGAGAGTTTCCCCAGGGCTTTCCCCGGCACTGTTCTGGAAAAGGCTGCTCCCTCTTGCTGAGATGAGGGGCCCTGGCAATCACTAAAGACCAGGAAGCCTGGAGCTTGTGTAAACCCTGGTCGTCGTGTTACGGGCGGATGATGCTGCCTGAGAAGGAAACCAACGGAGAAAAAAGCAGACCCAAGAGACAGAGAGATTCTTAGTGACGTTACTAAAACACCTGGATCCAGTCACGGCTTTGAATCTATCCCATGGACTTTCCAGGTATGTATGAGGCAGTCAAGTTCATTCTTTTTTTTTAAAAATTGAGCTATAAATAATATACAAAATTACATTATTTTCAGGTGTACAACATAATGATGCAATACTTGTGTATAAGTGAAACGGTCATCTTAACAAGTCTAGTTAATGTTCGTCACCATACATAATTGCAAATTTTTCTTTCATGTGATGAGAACTTTGAATATTTACTCTCTTAGCAACTTTCAAATATGCAATGCAGTATTATTAACTATATTTACCATGCTGTACATTACCTCCCCATGGCTTATTTATTGTATCACTGGAAATTTGTACCTTCTGTCCCCTTCTGCTCGTTTTGCCCTCCCCTCACCCAGCAAACCAATCTGTTCTCTGTATCTATAAGCTTGTTGTTTGTTTTTAGTTCCATACATGAGTCGGATCATACAATATTTGTCTTTCTCTGGCTGACATATCACTTAGCATAATACTCTCAAGATCCACTCATATTGTTGCAAATGGCAAGACTTCCACCTTTTTATGGCTGACTAATATTCCATGGAACATAAATACAACATTTTCTTTATCCATTCCTCCATCAATGAACACTTAGGTTGTTTCTATATCTTGGCTATATGCCTTGGTAAATAATGTTGCAATGAACATGGAATGCATATATCTTTTGTTAGTGGTTTTCCTTTGGATAAACAACCAGAAGTAAAATGCTGAATCCTATAATAGTTCTTTTTTAAAAATTTTTTGAAGTACTTCCCTACTGTTTTCCATAGTGGTTGCACCAATTTAAATATATTCCTACTGACAATGCACAAGGGTTCCCTTTTCTCTACATCCTTACTTATTTCTTGTCCTTTTGGTAATACACATTCTAACAGGTATGAGACATTATCTCATTGTGGTTTCTATTTGCATTTCCCTGATAAGTGATGTTAATCTTTTCATGTTTTGGGTGTCTGTGTCTTTGGAAAAATGTCTATTCAGATCCTCTGCCCATTTTTTAGCCAGATTTTTTTTTTTTTTGCTATTGAGTTGTATGAGTTCTTTATGTGGTTTGGATATTAACCTCTAATCAGGTATATGATGTGCAAATATTTTCTATTATTAAGTAAGTTGCCTTTTCATTTTGTTGGTGATTTCTTTGCTGTGAATTCTCATTTTAAATGTGGCTATTTTCTAGTTTCTGAAAAAATTCTCTATTTTAAAAGCTATTTAATTGACAGTGTTTGTATTTTGGTTTGCTCCAGAAATGATTTAAGATGAGGTACTTAAGACATAAGCATAGAGTTTGAGAGCTTTAAACCTGAATTCACGCTGCCTGTATTTGCAGTCTTATTAGCTGTGTGAATTTGTTCAAATGACTTTACTTCCTGTCTCAGTTTTCTTATTTGTACAGTGTAGATCCTACCATAGTTATGGATACCTCTTAAGGGAATTAGGAGGGTTCAGTAATTCATATTTTAAATGCTTAGCACAGTTCTGGCATATAGTAAATGCAACGAGCTTCAGGTACTTCAATACTAAGATGAAACGATGGAGTTACAGAAAATTCATTGAGAATAAACAATGAAAATTGAAGAAAGTAAAGTAAGGATTAAAAATGAAAAGGTGCCAGGTGGACATTAGAATATAAAACATGTCCCACAGAATCCTGCACACATGCCAAAAGCAA
>VMDR010017419.1:0-20129 GCA_007922815.1 Macrotus californicus
GCCCCACCACGCGAGTCCTCTCCGCCCCTCCTACCGGTCTGGATGTATGTTTCTTAGTTTCTTGGTTGTCGGACTTCCATACGGTTCGATTTTCTGTCAGTTCTGGTTGTTTTTTCTTTTAAAATTTGTTGTTGTCCGTCTTTTGGTTGTGCGAGGAGGCACAGGGTGTCTACCTATGCCTCCATCTTGGCCGGAAGTCCTCCTAAGGCCTTTCTTTAGCTGAGGCACTGTGTCACAGTTCAACTGGCAGCATTCCTTCTGGTTCTTAGTGACAGGCATACCTCAAAGATACTGCAGGTCAGTTCTAGACCAACACAATGAAGCAAGTTCAAATCTTTTTGCTGCTGGAGAGTCTTACCCTTATTTGAAAAAAAAAAAAAGCAACATCTGTGAGGCGCAATAAAGTGAAGTACCATAAAACAAGTTAGGTCTGTACACACAATAAAACAATGGTCCTTCCTAAGTCAGGGACATCTTAGTTTTGATGAAATGAAGTACTATTGGTTTGAGACCATTTTTGCTCTAAATTACCATGGTCACAGGCATGGAGACCCAAGAAGAGAAAATGTCACAATTTACTGTCATTGGAACAGCAAATTCTCAAATCAATAATATTTTCCAGTTTCAGCTCTTGGAAAAGCCCAGTTAATTTTAATACTATCAGTGGAGGAGAAAGACAGACAGATGGACAGACAGCCAAAGGGCCGTTCTTTGGGGAGAAGAAAGGTAATAAGCCACATTTTCACAGGTGATCGAAGAACATGAAATACTACTATGATTGAAGATTGAAGGAGAATTCAAAAAAAATTCTAAAGAAGAGGAGGTAGGAAAGAAAAAATAGGCAAAAATGCTCTTCATTTTGAGAGGTAAATTGTTTTTAAAATTTTCCATTACAAATTTTATGATATTCCTTCATTCTTCATTATTCTGGTCCACAATGAGGGATAGTATATTAAAAAATGAATAAAATTGGTGGGAAATGCACCAATAGGACTATTATTAACAATAATGATTATTTTTTCTTAAGCATCTCTAAATTTTTAATAGGTCCATACATGAGTATATGAAAAATATATCATTTCAAACTATCAGACATGTCACTCAATATTATAGAGGTTCATTTAAAACTGGGCTCCGAACCTGACTACCAAGATTCACAGCCCAGCACTAGCACCTACATTGTGACTTTGAGAAAGATAGTTCACTACTCTGTGACTCAGTTTCCTCACTGAAAAATAGAAAAAGTAAAAATCATTGTAAAGACGAAATGAGTAAAGCACTTAGAATAGTATCTTGTATATAAGTGGCCAATAATATAAAATGTGATTCTTTTCCAATATTATTATTTTTACCCTCGAGCATTAATTCTCCAAGAGTGGTCCCCAGACCAGCAGCATTAGCATCGCCTGGGAATTTGTTAGAAATGCAAATTCTCTGAGCCCAGCCCAGACCTGCTCAATCAGAAATGTTGGGAGTCATACCTGGCAATAATTTGTTTCAACATTGCCTTCAGGTGACTCTGAGGTGATCTAAAGTTTGAGAAGGCCTATGAGTGGGAACAGCCTTTGGTTAGAGCAGGCTTGGGTTCCCTGCTCTTTAGCTTGTTCGCATTGGGAAGAGCCCGTGGAGGCACCAGGTCCACTTATAATCCTGTGTAGGCCCATTCAGAAGGCTGGCGACACTACTTAAATTGGAACGAGCAAGGTGATCGAAAAGCAGGTCGTATTAAGGATCAGGCAACACAAACAAGGGAAGTCAAGTGAACAGGAAACTAAAGTCCCAGACAAAGTACTTAAAGCACAGTTACAGGAGAAGCTCGGATGTCAAGATTATAATAGTAACATGTGAATACAGGGCGCCAACTGCAGTTAAGAACAAGGAGGCAAAATAAGCCAGAGAAAAGATGAAATGGCCAGAGATGTCAAGGCTGCTGAGTGGTGAAATACAGCACTTCCCCTGCGGGCAATAAGACACGGAGCCCTACTGTGAATTTTGTTTACTTATTCCTCAGGGAACAGTGCCTTTAAAGTCTAGGTTACTGACAGTCACAATGTTGAACATGTCTGAGGTCTGTGGCTAACTACAAAAGCTGGGCTTGAATTCCCTCCTGGCAATTTGGAGCTAGTTTTCTTGGTTGTTTAACCAGGAATGCCTGGGTACTGGCTGCCATTCTTTTGATAGGCTAGATTTTTATTTACTCCCCTTGGCAGTGATCAAGAATGCTCACTAAAAATGCTTTAAAGCACCAAAGTATTGTCTACGGAACTTTAGACATAACTGAAGAGCAGATTAGGAACTCACAGCCATGAGTCTAAATGCTGCTTTTCCATTTTTTGTAGTCCTGGAGATAATTTTCCAAATTCACTAAAAACTGTTGAGAAGACACTCTCCACCCTTTTCTACCCTTCCCCTCCTTTTCCCCAAGAGTCCCCAAGACTCTTTCCTTATGACGTGTTAGACCTGGAGATTTCACTGTCCTGTGCAGGGCACTGTACTGATTACAAAATAAATTCTCAGAGAACTTTTAAAATGTTTGCTTGATTCAACTGATCACATGACACTTTGTAAACGGGTACTGTGACATAAAATCTCCACTAGAAAGAAATAGTACCTCTGATAAGTTGCTATGTTTGATGGCGCCATCTAACTCTTCATTACGTTCTCGGATGAATTGTCTCAAAGTAGCCAAGTGACTCGTATTCAGTTAGACAATAAGCCCAGAAGGACTGAAGAAGACTGCACGAGGAGGCTAAGACAAGTGATCAGAGGGTCACAAAGTCTAACGCAACGCACCAGGATTTTCTTCCAAGACTGTATAGCCACTTAGAATAAACACACAAATACCATTAAATTACACATTCTGTTAACTTTTCTTGTAAACATATGTTGTCCTCAAATCACAAAAATATTCCTTATAGGGAAAATAATCCAAAAAGTCAGAAGGTGGAAGTAATTCAAGTGTCTATCTAACAGATAAACAAGATGTGGCATATTCATATCATGTAATATTATTCTGCCTTAAAGAAGAAGACTATTCAAATACACTCTGACATATGCCACAACATAGATGAACCTTGAGGACCGTGCGTTAAGTAAAAAAAAAAAAAAGTCACAAAAAGACAAATACTTATGGGAGATATGTAAAGTTTTTAAATTCATAGAAACAGAAAGTAGAATGGTCGTTGCCAGGGCCTGGGGGATGTGGGAGTGGGAAGTTATAGTTTAATAGGTATAAATGTTCAGTTTTGCAAGATGTGGACGAAACAGAGGCCACAAGCTAAATCTGACAAGCTTGGGGAGGCCTACAGAGTAGGCCCTACAAACTGAGACCAAAAGTAACCACACAGGATGGTCTGAACATAAAATTTCTTTTTTTTTTTTTTAAGATTTTATTTATTTATTTTTAAAGAGTGGGAGGAAGGGAGAAAGAGAAGGAGAGAAACATCAATGTGTGGTTGCCTCTCACACGCCCCCTACTGGGGACCTGGCCCCCAACCCAGGCATGTGCCCTGACTGGGAATGGAACCGGTGACCCTTTGGTTTGCAGGCCAGTGCTCGGTCCACTGAGCCACACCAGCCAGGGCAAAATTTCTTTTTTTTTTTAAGATTGGTTTGTTTGTTTGTTTGTTTTCGAGAGAGGAAAACGGAGAAATAAGAAAGGGAGGGAAAGATCAATTGGTTGCCTCTCATACATGCCTTGATCAGGACTGAACCAAAGCCACAACCCAGGCAGCATGCGCCCTGACTCGGAATGGAACTGGCGACCTTTGACTTTGAGGGACAATAACCAACAGAGCCATACCAGTCAGGGCTGAACACGCAAGTTCTTAACTAAACGTGAGTCACAGTGGGTAGTCACATCCTAGGTCTATAGCTTCCTTGACAAAGGTCAGTTTTTACCTTAAGTAAGCCTGTCTATTGTCTTTTTGCATCTAAGATAACATATGCTTGGAATGTCAGAGTAATCCCCCTTTTGTCAGGTTCCTTAGTGTATGTCCACTGCACTAGAGCATGAAACCACAGCACCTCTCATTGTTATCTTGACCCCTGCACACCATCTCTTCATGCTGCAAATGTTGATTGGTACCCACCCTGTACCCACCAATGTAAAAGAAGTATGTGTCTGTCCATTTTACTTTTGGTTCAGTCACAGTGATTTCTCCACTTTGCTTTCTTCTGCCTCTCTAGTCCGTCCGCCACCAATGAATTTCACGTAACCCCTCACCCTTAAGTCTCCTTTGATTGTGATGCATAAAATAAGCTGCAAAACTGCCATTTTCCAGAGCTTTAGATTTTGCTTTCTGGTCATTGTCATCAGGTTGGTGCAAATAAACTTATAAAAATTCTCTGCAAGTTTGGATGTTTCTTACATCGAAAAAAAAGTACTAGAGATCTTTTTCAGAAAAATCTGAACATACTTAACATTACTAACTATACACTTAAAAATGGTTAAGCTGGTAAATCAATATGTTTTTTACTACAATAAAAATTGATTTCCCATAAAAATCAGATAAAATGGTAATTCATGTGTGCTTTACCACAATTAAAAAGAAAAAAATACGTGTAAAAAAGGGTAAAAATAACTAAAAAACCAAAATGCTGCATAAGAATGCTACACTTATTTCCTTATACTTGAGTTCAAAAACAGTCCTATTGGACAGTGGCTTTTAGTGAAATAATAATTTTTTTTTAAGATTTTATTTATTTGCTTGTTTTTAGAGAGGGAAAGGAAAGGAGTGTGGTTGCCTATCGAACGGCCCCTATTGGGGACCAGGCATGTGCCCTGCCTGACTGGGAATCAAACCCTTTGGTTCGCAGGCCAGCACTCAATCCACTGAGCCACACCAGCCTGGGCTTATGCTTTTATTTTTGCTGAGAAAAAAACTGAAGCCCAGAAAGAGGCCCAAAATATAACCTAGAGTGTCTGCCTTAGCATCTGCTTTGCTGTACATGTTGAACTAAACAATACTCTTACAACAGAAAAAGAGAAATAAGTTCAAAAAGAAAATACTCCTTGTCGATCCAGGGACACTACTGTGGTCTGCAGTTAGGGATAGGTTGTGCGTCTGACCCTGTGGGTAAAGCTAAAGTCTAGAAGTGCATGTCCGAACGTCCTGGGAGAGGCAGTGAGCAGCTGCTTCCTGTCAGTTCTGAGAAAGGAACAAGAGGGATGGGCCTAAATTTCATCAGAGAGATTGGGATGAGTATTTGCAAAAAATTCTGTCTGCAGAAAGAACAAGTGAAGATTTCCTGAGGAAAGTGGTAGAATTCTCTGGAATAGAGTTTTTCTCTATGTTGTTTCTCTAGAATGTTGTTGGTACAATGCCGTGCAAGGTCAAAAGGATGAGAGGAAAAAACCTCATCAGGGTCTCTTTTTAACTCCATGATTCTTGTTAATTAAGGCTGTTTGCATTCTCAGGAATTTAAGATGAGGTCAGCAGGAGATCCTGTGCTTACCAATTCACTGGGTAATAAAGAAGAGATGAAATTGTCGCTGTGAAAAACTGCCAGTGTGTGTGTGTAATCACAGAAGTGGAGTCAGGCCTGAGACTAGACCAGAGTAGAGGTAAGTATAATTTCTCCATTTTGACTTTAGGTTTTAGATATGTCCACAGTTTCCAAATGTCCTCCAATGAACAGGCATGACCAGGGAAAAACAAAAACAAAAAATCAAACAAACAACAAAAAAAATCTTCTTCCAAATCTATAGCAGTGCTCTCTCTCTCTCTTTTTAATCCTCACCCAAGAATATGTTTATTAATTTTGGAGAGGAAGGGAGAGAGAAAGAGAAACATCGATGTGAGAGAGAAACATTAATTAGTTGCCTCCCATATGCTCTCTGACTGGGGATCGAACCTGCAACCTAGGTAGGTGCCCTGATTGTGGATCAGATCCAAGGAGGTAAAAGACCTGTACTTGGAAAATTATAAGATGCTAAAGAAAGAAAGTGAAGAAAATACAAATAAGTGGAGGCATATACCATGTTCATGAATAAGAAGAATTAACATCATTAAAATGTCCATAGTACCCAAAGCAATCTACAGATTCAGTGCAATTCTTATCAAGATTCCAATGTTGTATTTCACAGAACTAGAACAAATAGTCCAAAAATTTATATGGAACCACAAAAGACCCTGACTCCTCACAGCAATCTTGAGAAAGAAGAACAAAGTTGGAGGTGTGCACAGTACCTGATATCAAACTATACTATAAGTCCATAGCAATCAAAACAGCATGGTGCTGGCATAAAAACAGACATATAGATCAATAGAACATAATAGAGAGCCGAGATATAAACCCATGCCTTTATAGTCAATTAATATTTAACAAAGCAGACAAAAACATACAATGGGGTAAAAATAGTCTATTCAATAAATGGTGTTGAGAAAATTGGACAGCTATGTGCAAAAAAATAAAACTAGATTATCTTCTTATACCATACACAAGAATAAACTCAAAATTGATAAAAGACTTAAATATTAGACTCAAAAGCATAAAAATCCTAGAAGAGAACTTAGGCAGTAAAATCTCAGACATTTCTCATAGCAATATTTTTTTTCTGGTATATCACCTCAGGCAGGGGAAAAAAGGTAAAATAAACAAATGAGACTACATCAGACTAAAATGTCTTTGCACATCAAATGAAACCATCAACAAAACTCACAGAATGAGAGAACATATTCACCAATATATCTGATAAGGGCTTAATATCCAAAATTTATAGAGAACTTATATAACTCAAGACCAAAAAACCCAAACAATCCAATTAAAAAATGGGCAAAGAACCTGAAGAGACACTTCTCCAAAGAGGACACACAGGTGGCCAAGAGACTAAAGGAAGATGCTCAACATCACTAATCATGAGAGAAATGCTAATTAAAACCACAATGAGATGTCACCTCACACCTGTCAAAATGGCTATCATCAATCAATCAACTAACAACAAGTGTTGGTAAGAATGTGGTGAAAAGGGAACCCTTTTACCCTGTTAGTGGGAATGCAGATTGGTGCACCCACTGTGGAAAGCATTATGGTGTTACCTCATTAAATTAAAAATGGGCCCTGGCCGGTGTGGCTCAGTGGATTGAGAGCTGGCCTTCAAACCAAAGGGTCACAGGCTTGATTCCCCGCCAGGACACATGCCTGGGTTGTGGGCCGGGTCCCAGTGAGGGGCATGCTAAAGGCAACTACACATTGATGTTCCTCTCCTTCTCTTCCTCCATTCCCTTCTCTCTAAAAAAAATAAATAAAATCTTTAAAAATAAATAAATAAATAAATGGAATTGCTTTATGACTCAGCAATTTCCCTTCTGGAAATATATCCGAAGAAAACAGATACACTAATTTGAAAGAATATATGCACCTCTATGTTCGTTACAGCATTATTTACAATCACCAAGATTTGGAAGCTACCCAAGTGCCCATCAGTAGATGAGTATATGAAAAAACTGTGGTACATTTACACAATGGAATACTATTCAGCCATAACAAAGAAGGAATCTTACCTTTTGCAAAAGCATGGGTGGACCTGGAGAATACTATGCTAAGTGAAATAAACCAGTCACAGAAAGACAAGTATTATGTGATTTCACTTACATTTGGAATCTAATGAACAAAATAAACTAACAAAATAGACTCATAGATACAGAGAGCAGACTGACAGCTGTCAGAGGAGATGGGGTCAGGGGCTTGGTGAGAAGGGTGAAGGAATTAAGCAAAGAAGAAAGAGACTCATGGATACAGACAACAGTATAGTGGCTGCCAGCAGGAAAGGGGGTGCAGGAAAGTATAAGAGGGCAAAAGGGGCATAAATAAAGGTGACAGAAGGAGACTTCAGCTGGGATGGTAAACATGCAACACAATGTACACATAATATATTATAGCATTGTATATCTGAAAACTATATAATTGTATTAACTGATGCCACTCATAAATGCAATAAAAATAAATTTAAAAAATTAAATGAAGCACAAGAGAAAATTATGTAACAAGAGATGCAGTAAATATGAGATGTGAGGATGCTGTTGGCTTAACACAACATTATTTTACAGCCTTTTTTTTTTTGTAAGTAGAAAGAGTATGCTCTAAAATAATGATTCAGGCCCTGGCCAGGTAGGGCAGTTGGTTAGAGCATCATTCTGATAACCCAAGGTTTTGGGTGTGACCCCCTGTCATTCCCGATCAGGGCACATACAAGAATCAACCAATGAATGCATGAATAAGTGGAACAACAAACTGATTTATCTCTCTCTCTCTCCTCCTTCCTCTCTCTCCATAAAATAAGTAAATTTAAAAATAAATAAATAAATAAGTAAAATAATGGTTCGAAGTATGGTATAGTAAATATATAAACCAGTAGCACAGTCATTTATTATCATCACCAAGTATTATGACCATACATAATTGTATGTACTATATCTTTATACAACTGGTAGTTCAGGTTTTTTTACATCAGCATCACTACAAACCCGTGAGTAATGCATTGTGCCAGTACATTAAGATGGCTCACAGGTCACTAGGCGATAGGAATTTTTCAGCAGCATTATAATCTTATGGGACCATCATTGCACTTGCTGGCTGTTGCTGACCAGAATGTCATTGTGGCACATGACAATTATTTGTATACCTCAACGTGAGAAAGGCCTTTCTTAACATGTCAGCAATGCCAAAAACCATAAGGAAACAACTGGCAGGTCGACATCCATAAAATTAAAAACAACCAAGATAAATAGTGATTCTGGAAAAACACTATCAATAATTAAAATATTACTGATAAATGGACACCTTGCAGGCTAGAAGGAACTGGCAAGAAGTATTCAAAGTAATGAAAAGCAAGGACCTACACCTAGATTACTCTATCCAGTAAAGCTATCATTTAGAATTGAAGGGCAGATAAAGTGCTTCTCAGACAAGGTAAAGCTAAAGGAGTTCATCATCACCAAGACATTATTATGTGAAATATTCAAGGGACTTATTTAAGAAAAAGAAGATCAAAACTATGAACACTAAAATAGTAATAAATTTACAACTTTCAACAACTGAATCTAAAAAAACAAACTAAGCAAACAAGCAGAACAAATCATAGATATGGAGATCATTTGGAGGGTTATCACTTGGGAGGAGGAAGGGGGGAGAATGAGGAAAAGGTACAGGGGTTAAGAAGCACAAATTGGTAGGTACAGAAGAGATGGGGAGATGTTAAGAACAGTGCAGGTAATGGAGTAGCCAAAGAACTTATACACATGACCCATGGACATGAACCAAGGGGGTATTGCTGGGGGAAGTGGGGGACACCATGTGGAGGGGGGCAAAGGAGGAAAAATTGAGACAACTGTAATAGCATAATCAATAAAGTATATATTTTTAAAAAAGAATAAAATAGGCAAAGTATGTGAATAGAAATTTCTCCAAAGAAGATATACAGATGACCAGTCAGCACATGAAAAGATGCTTAACACTATTAGATATTGGGGAAATGTAAGTTAAAACCAGAATAAGATACCATTTCACACCCACCAGGATAGCTAGAATCAAAAAGACAGGTAAAAAGAGTTGGTGAAGATATGGAGAAACTGGAATCCTCCTACACTGATGGTGAAAATGTAAAATGGTACAGCTGCTTTGGAAAATAGTCTGGCAATTTTTCAAACAGGTAAATGGAGTTACTATTTGATCCAAGAATTACCCTACCCACCCCTGGGTATCATAAGATAAGTGAAAACATATGTCCATTGTCCACACAAAAACTTGTACACAAATGTGCATTGCAGCATTATTCATAATGGCTAAAAGCTGGAAACAACCCAAATGTCCATCAACTGATGAATGAATAAATAAAATTTGGTATGTCCATACAATGGAATATTTTTTGGCAATAAAAAGAAGTGAAGTATTGCTCTAAGCTACAAAATGAATTAACTTTGAAAGTGAAAGAAGCCAATCACAAAGGACCACATATTGTGTGTTTCATTATATAAAATGTTCAAAATAGGAACATCTAAAGTTATAGAAAGTAAATTAGTGATTTCATAGAGCTCAGCAAATGGGTTGATTAGGGTTGATAGCTAAGAGTTCAGATTTTCTTTTGGAATAACGAAAATATTCTAAACTGACTGCAGTAACAGTGCACAACTCTGTGAAGATACTAAAGGCCATTAAATTGTACAGTGTATATGGGTGAAGTATATGGTGTATGAACATTTCAATAAAACTGGTTTTTAAAAAGAATGTTCAATAACAACTTTATTCATAATAGCAAAATACTGGAAACAATTCAAATGTCTACTACCGTAGAATGGATAACTAGAAATGGTACTATATTCACAGAGTAGAATAATACATCGCAGTAAGAAAGAACACTTCTCGATACATGCAAAAGTGTAGGTGAATTTAACAGATATAAAGTTTAGTGAAATAAGCCAGACATAATATGGTACATACTGTATGATTCTTTTCATATCCTAAGTTTATATCCTAAGTTGAAGAACAGGTAAAACTGTTCATTGGCAGTAGGGGTCAGCAGTGCTCACCTTCGGGAGTATTGCCTGGAAGGAGACAGGAGGAAGCCTTTTGAGATATTGGAAGTGCTCGATTATCTTGATCTGGAAGGCGGGGTGCAAGAGAGAGTATGTGCGTGTGTGTGTGTGTGTGTGTGTGTGTGTATCTGTAAAATATTCATTCAGTTGTACACTAAATTATTTGTTCACTTTACTATGTAAGGTAAACCACCATTTTAAAAATGTTTTAAAGAATAGATAAATAAAATGAAAAAGCCCCATCTCACCAGTCTAGTTAGCCTGAGAACTTTCCTGTCACTAAAGCAAACTGGATCATAATGCTTCTCTCCTCTGTATTTTTAACTTTCCCCAATCAAGGCTACCTTCAGTTGTTAGTTATAACTGATCTCAAGTAGAAAAAATAGTAGTGGTAAGGAGCAGGGGGGAAGACGAGGGGAGGGGAGAAAAGACCCCAAAGCTGAAATATCTTCTGTGTCCTGATCTCAACTGCTCTCTAGAGATACCAGTTTTGTTTGTTTGTTTTTTATTCCTTTCAAGTTATTTCTTTTCATATTTCAGAGCTCAGGAAGTGAATAAAATTTTGGAATTACCTTCTTACAAAGCCAAGCTATCCTATTTCCTCCCCACTGAATCTCACTTCTTTCCTACTTGCTAGGTGCACATTCCCCACATTCACTCTTTTCCTCCACCTGCAGGAAAGGCCAAACATTCTCTGATTTTCCACTTCAGGACTTGTGCGTGGGGTCCTGGTTCTACCCCATTCAAGCTGTGAGGAAGTAAAAGTAAATAATGCAGAGAGACCTCAGGCAGGAATTGGGGTACACTGTGGCTTCAGGGAATGCCCTGAAATACAGAAATACTGGTGGGCCCCCAATCAGTTTTGGAATATGGGCATTTAGTTGACAGAATTTATCTAAGAAAGCTTTTCCTCTGTGGCTAAGGCCTCCTTTTTCCATTTGAAGGCTTATTGGGAAGGAAGTTGGGAGCAGACAAGCTGGAGATGCCTGTGCACATGAGGTGTCGTTACAGAGTCATATGATTAGTGTTCCTTCACGATGTTTAGGTTTCCCCTCATTATATGTTAATTACACCCTCTTTGTAATATCATAGGTGTTATACCTACAAATGCTCAGTAGGAGGCAGTGTGGAGTTAATCCCAGGTCTGTGATGACTAAATCAGAAAAGTGCTCCTGTTTACCTCACAGGCCTGCTGCTAAAAGCCAAAAGACATTTTTTTTTTAACATTTACATTAAGAGACCAGATAGTAAATATGAAAACTCTATAAACTGATAAAGGTCACACAAATGATTCTTTTAATTATGGAATCTCCTAAAAAGTATGGTTCTCTATACAGTAAGTGAAAGCATTGAAACAGCTTCCTCCCAATGGGCCTTGGAAATGAATCTAATAAACTTCAAATGCTCTATTCTTAAATCTGAAAAGAAAGCTAGTCAAAGTCAGGAAAACAATAATGTTTGGTAAAAGACATCATGCCACACGAGCAAATAGTGGTAGCTGTTAAGATGTTTGATAACAAAGTACCTGAAAAACATACATTCACCAATTAACAGGGTATTGTCTGGGACCAGCAGCATCAACCTCACTAGGGAATTTGTTAGAAATGCAAATTCTCGGGCCCCAACACAGGCCAACTAGAATCGGAAGCTCTGAGGTGGGACCCAGAAATCCCCATTTTAAGGAGTTCCCCAGATGATTCTGGTGCACTCAGGTCTGAGAACCACTGCAGTACCCATTTACCTATTTGTGTAGTAAGGGCTTTGTAGGTGCTCAAACATTTCAAACCCCTGGCTTCAACTTGCAGGCGCTGGACACACTCTCTGACTTTAACTCTCCTTTCTCATTCTCTGCCTGGATTATCTGCTCTGTGTGGTATGAATCTCAGGCCACTCAGGGAGGAGGAAGATGCCATCTCAGTCATGACGGGGCCTCTGCCCTTCCTGAGCCATGCAGCTCCTGGGAGACATCTGTGGAATGGGAAGATGGGTCTATCGTGACTCCTCTGGGGTCTTTGCTCGCTGTGGGACTGGGGGACTCTCTGCCTCCATACCCCGCAAGGCCTTAGGCAATCTCCTCCAGAGGATCCCCTCCAGCACCTGGACTTGTCCCTTCCAGCCCCAAAGGATCCATCCACTTCACATCTCTGCTCCCCCATCCTCCACTACCCAGAGCTTTATCACTTCTCTGGGTTTTTACAAAAGCCCAGAAGAACAATTGACTTCTGGTTGCTTTTGCATTCAATTCTGCAAAAATCCCTTAATTCTCAAAACCCTAAGGACCCAAAATTTAGAGAAAACAAACTCAACTTAAAAATGTCATGAACTATTTTACCATGGGTATTTTCCACTATATGTATTATTTATTACACTTCAAGGTTGTATGTAAGGGTAAAATGTGAAAGGTTGTGGCTATAATAGTGAGCAAATGCATATTTTTCTCGTTTTACTTTTGCTTTTTAAAATTACCCAATTATTATTATGGATACATTGATCAAAATACAAACAATTCTTTAAAACACACAGATGACCCTACCATGCTTAAAAAAACACCAATATTACCTATATTCCTTTCCCATTTTAGTATGCACATATCAGTGCACCTATTATGTCCTATCCTCCTTTTCTCATTTATGATTTCCATGTTACCATGTAAACTTTATTAGTTTACAGCAACTGCACGAAACTGATTAAAATATGCACACATCCTTCAACCTAGTAATTCTACTCCTCAGAATTCTATTGTGTTATCCAAAAAGCAATATTAGTTTTAATAGCTATTGTCAGGTTATTCCCAAGAGGGCACAACTGTTTATATTACCAGTGGCAATGAATGAAAGTGACCTTCCTCTGCATTCTGATCGCAATCGTTCTTTCCAAGTTTTGCCAGGGAACCAAGTGGTGTGTTGTACTTAACACCAGCGCTCAGAGCAAACTTATCAGTCCTTTCCTCCTTGTAAATTTTTCAATCCTCCCCACACTTAAGAAAACAGAATGCTTCCACATTTAGCCCCATTCCCTCAATCTCTTCTACTTAAAACAGCCACTGCCTCAGTCAAGTGCTTCTTTGTATGGGGCACTGTTGCTGCCTCATTGAAAAGGTATAAAATCAGTAATTTGCAGAACCAGCCTCTTGCCTAGTGCTGAAGGGGAAGGTCATCCTGCCTGCCTTGTATTCCACCTGAAGATGATGTTTCGTCATTTGGCTCCTTTAGACTGCCCAGGGCTGGGCAGGCGGGCCTTTCAGCGCTACGATAATATATGAGCAAATTCTGCTTAATCTTCTTCCTAGAAAAAAAATGATGAAAAAGTAAAATCTAAGGAAAAAATCCTGAATGCAACTTCATCTTTCAAATTCCTGTGGTGGTTTTCCAAATATGCTTCACAAGGAGTGGCTGGCGGCAGGTTGCTGGAAAATGGATTTTCTGCTCCCACAATCTAAAGTGTTTGTGCCCTGTGCATATTCTATAAATCAACAACTGCCTCCTGCTGCCCATCACCCACTGTTCCCTAAATAAAGAATCTGATGCGCTAAGGTAGGTTCCAAGAATAACTAGGATAAAATGTTTATTTAGGGCCCTTATATTTTTCAGAAATTTCAAGAGAAAATGAAGGAAATGATATTAAAGCAATTCCTTTTCTTTATCCTTTATTCTCACCCCCCAGTTAGGCTCTATCAACTGAGCAAAAGATAGAAGATGAAATGCTGGTTTTTTTCCCCCATTATGTGGATAAAATCATTACAAAGGTAAAGTTTTCTCTAAAAAATTACCATATTTGCCATGTATAATGCGCCCTTTTTTGTCCAAATTTTTTAGGGAAAAATAAGAATGCGCATTATACATGAGTATAATGGCTACACACTATGGGCATAAAACGTGGGTGTTCATTAGACACAGGAGCTCATTATACACGGCAAAATATGGGTGCTGTAAAATCCAAGGTCGTGTTAAAAAAAGTGTTCATGATACTCACTACAGAACAGTGAAGCACATTTTATTCAGGACCACTTCCATAGGTGTAGGGAAACTGCAACAAGGTTTTGCCGTGAGAGAGAAAGACTGGGCCTAACAAGGAAAAGTGGAGATTTCTAGCCAAGGAGCAGGGTGGGACACCCGAGAATGGAAAACTACTAAGAATAAACATCTGGTTAGGTTGACCTGACAGGATTCTTGCTAAAGGCAGGTCAGGGTGATCAGACATCACCTGGGGGATTGTGGAGAATAAGGAACTCAATCAGATATTGAGGATGGGGAATTCTAACTTAGCAGGTCTTGCTAAAACTGGATAATGACAAGCGAAACAGGTAAGACCAAAAGTGAGAGGCAAGTTGAGAAGAGATGTCATAGTTGGGACTGTTAGAACAGAAATGCCATTGACTGGGTGGATTAAACAACAAACATTTATTTCCGAGGGTTCCGGAGTCTGGGAAGTCCAAGATAAAGATGCTGACAGATTTGGTGTCTGGTGAGAGCCCTCTTTCTAGCTCACAGATGGCCACATTCTGGCTGTGTCTGTGCAGTGGAAGAGGCAAGGAAGCTCTCTGGAGCCTCTTTTATAATCGTACTAATCCCATTCATGAGGCCCTAATCACATCTCCAAGGCTCCAGCTCCTAATACCATCACTTTGGGGGGGTAGAATTTCAAGTGTGATTTGGGGTGGGGGACACAAACACTTAGTCCACAAAAAGAATGTTCAGAGGAGCCTGATTAAAGGTCAAATAGTAAGAACATTCAGAAATAGCAGAAAAGATTATTGGGAGTGTCCAACAGATAACTAAACAATATTTAGAGCCTGAAATCAGAAAAGGAGGAGTTCGTGCTGCCTGTCACTACCAGAACAAATAAGTAGAGACAAGGTTTGAATCTTTTGGGGCACTTTATTCAGATGGCTGGGGATCTGAGAAGACAGTGGATTATGTACCCTCAAAAACCATCTTAACATCTCCTTCCAAGCTGACCTTTTTATAAGGAGAAGAAAGGGTAGGCAAAAGGTTTGGAGAGAGGCTGATTGGATAAAAGGGTAGGTAAGAGGTATGGAAAAAAAGTTAATTGGATAACAGTTGCAGTCTGGTGGTTATTTTCCTAGTACTTTATCTGTTGATCAATAACTGTATTGGTATCACCAGCTCCCTCCCTGGAACACAATGGCTCAGATTCCATCTCCACCATTTGCACACCCCCTGGGGTACAAAGGTTGAATTGCTTGTCAACCTCCTAGAGAGTCTCATGCTCATGCATTTCAGTTCCCGGAATAGCAGTTTTTCACATGCATTATCACTTAAACCTATCAACTATAAGGCTAAAATCTTTAACTCTTGAGTTCCCCTATCAAGCCCCTCTTTTCAGATTTTTGACCCTAGCCTTTTACTGCTTTTTTCAGGTATTTTACAACTCTGTAGATTATGATAAATGATAGCAATGCAAAGTAAATCTTGTCTATAGACATGCAAATATACACAAACCTGTCAAATGGACATTCAATTGACTTTCCTCCTCCTGGGGGGAAGAAAAACAGATTCCCTATTTATTTGTAAATTCATTTCAACATTCCTTTACTCCATATGTATGTGTGCTTATTTGACTTTTCCTTTGAACTGGTTAACATCTTACAGGTTTCTTCATTGATAATGAACTATATATATAAATCTTTAACATGTATATTATATCTTATATGCAAGTTATGATTTTAGCCTTTTTTGAAAATTATCTTTTAACAAAGTCAAGCCTCCTGACTCCTTTCAGAGGACTAGAAAAATCTACCCTTCCATTTACAGAATTGCTAGATAAAGTATAACAATAATCTCCTTAAGTGAGTAGCTAAACTTACAGGTTATAAAAGAAAATCTCCACATGCCAGAGGAAAGAAGGAACAAACCACCAAGACAGTAAGCATATGAGATAAACCTGTGGCTGTCCTAGAAGTGAAGAAGGGTTCCACAAGGGTTGGAAAGTTGGAGGTGAGTAAATCCAGCCTTTTGAAGGTCTACACCCTCAGTGAAAGAATGTAGGAGAATGAAATGTGTCTACCAAGTCAAGATGACATCAAAGAAGCTTGTCCATCTCTGTTTAGGACTGTGGTAAAAAACAGGGCTTTTTTATGTTTCTCATTTTTTGTTTTTATAATTTTTAAACCCTGGGTTTATTACTTCACTGGTCCTGGTACAGGAATTTCATAATCCAGAAACTCCACCTCCACCCCCCAGTGAGAATTAACATAAAATGCTGTGACATTAGTGATATTGATAGGGAAATTCAAGTGTTAAGGATTTTAGCCATAATTATAGTTGGTAGGCTTAAGTGATTAATGCATGTGGAAAGCTGTTATTCCAGGAACTGGAATACATAACTCCATGAGGTCAATAAGCAATTCAACCTTTGTGCCCCAGGGGGAGATGGTATCTGAGTTACCGATCAACAGATGAAGAGGTACTAGGAAGTTTGCTCCTCCCCCCAACTGCAACTCTTATCTGATTAACCTTTTTCCCAACCCCATTACCAACTCTTTCTTCTCCTTATAAAATCGTGGCTTGAGATGAGATGTTAAGACAGTTTTTGAGAGTACATAACTTGCTGTCTTCTCAGATCACCAGCATCTAAATAAAGCATCCATAAGGATTCAATCCTTGCCTCTACTTGTTGGTTCTGGTAGTGACAGGCAGCACAAACACCAACTTTTCCAGTTTCAATACCTCCTAGCTCCTTGAAGAATACAATGCTCTTCTATGGAAAAATATTTCTACAACTCTGGCCACTGACAATTTTTACTGAAAACATACCTGTCACTAAAAATGAGTTTACTGTAAAAAGTGGTTAAAGCATGAGGAAATATACCACCATTAGTGAGAGTCAGTGAATACTCTCAAGTACTAGAACTTGAGATCATTAAAAAGATAAATTAAAGGAGCAAAGAATAATTATCTTTAAAATTATTTTAGTCCTGGCTGAGTAGCTCAGTTGGTTAGAGCATCATCCCAATATGCCAAGGTTGCAGGTTTGATTCCCGGTCAGGGCACGTAGAATTAACCAATGAATGCATAAATAAATGGAACAAAAAAATCAATATTTCTCTCTCTCTCATCAATACATTAAAAACATTTTTAATAAATAAATAAAAATATCACACTAAGAAATAATTTCATCTGATATGGTCTATAAAAAATAAAAATAAATAGAATTATTTAAAATATTTTTAAATAACCAAAACCAAAGAAAACAAGATCCTATTTTTAAAAGGCAAATTTGAGGAAAAATTTTGAAAAAATTAAATAAGAATTTTAGAAGTAAAAAGGAGTCACTGAAATTTTTTGAAAACACAATGAATGAGTAAAAGACTATTAAACAAAAATAAAGAGATAATTATCAGACTATAAGATAGATAGGACAAATTATCCAAAATACCATGGAGAGATAAAGAGAAGGGATTATGCCCAAGAGATTAGGAGACACAGGAGATGGAGTGAGAAGTTCAAAAGTACTTGGAATAAAAATTCTGGGAGGAAAGAATGAAGAGAGAAAAATGTAAAGAGATATAAGGTAGAAAAATGTCCAGTCTTGGTGAAAGATATAAATCCCAAGATCCAAGGACTACTATGATCTGGAAATGAGAAAGAGTAAAAATAGACCCACTGCTCCAGACACCTTGGTAAAACTGAAAAACACCAAAAACAAAGAGAAAGTCTTTTCAGATTTAAGAACCCTGAGAAAAAAATACGTGTTACTCACAAAGAAAGGACAATAAACTGATGACTGACTTTATAACATCAATAATAGAGAGGCCAGATGACAGAATAACGCCTTCTTATTGCTGAGGAAAAATAATTGTAATCTGAATATCAACTTATTCAAAAGAAAAGACAAAATGAAAACATTTTCCTATAAACAAAAGGGAAGAATTGATTACTCACCGTCAGTTACTGGAGTAAGGGATGTATTTCAGGAAGAAGAAAATGGAACCCAGAAGGAAGGAGATGTAAGAAGGCATGGTGAAAAGCTGGTAAACATGGGGCAATGTCAAAACAGCACATGCTCATTTAAAAAAATCAATAGTAGCTAATTTGAGCAAAAAAAAATTCTATAGAACATTAAACATGAAATACGGAAGAGGGAGATGATTGAGATGAAAGCATTTTAAGGTCTTCATTCAAGAAGGTAGAAGATTAATTTTAGACTTCACTTTAACAGTGTTTGTTGAATAGAACTGGAAGTCCTAGCCCCAGCAATCAGACAAGAAGAAGAAATGAAAGGCATCCAAATTGGAAAGGAAGGAGTAAAACTGCCATTATATGCAGATGACATGATACTGTACATAGTGAACCCCAAAGATTCCACCAAGAAACTACTAGAACTGATACATGAATTCAGCAAAGCAGCAGAATACAAAATTAATATCCAGAAATCAGTTGCATTTTTATATGCCAATAGTGAACTAACAAAAAGGGAAGGAGGGGGAAAGGATTTGGACAAGAACTTTAGGCATTATGTCCGTGGGCTTGCAAGACTACTGGATAGCAAAGTTACATAATTTTTCATTATATCACTAATGAGGCTGGACATCTGAGCATATCTTGAACTTCCAAAACAAGCTACAGTCAAAGGGAGGTTACATTAGTTCCCAAGGATGATGCCAAAATCCAGTTTGAAGATGGAGATGATGATGGGACATTGAGGATCTCTTAATTGAACTCAACATTTTACATTCTGATTTTTCAGAGGATTGTTACATAATTTGGATTATAACCACAATCCATGAAGAAGACTAAGACATTATTAGCATGAGTAAAGTTTGTTAAACAGATTGTTTCCAGTATTTGTTTTAAAGTATTATATTTCTTTCAAAACTCATGATACTAATTTACCTTAAGTCAGATAGTAAATCCACTTTTTCTGTAATTTACTTTAAGAAACAAACAAACCAAAAAAAAATCACAACATCTGCTGTTAGAAAGATAATGAAAACAAAAAGTGTTGGCAGTTTCCTTGCTGTGACCACTTCATCTGCTGTACATGAGTGTTCTGAGTAAATTCTATGCCCCACATTTATCACGGATTATGTGTATATCCCTAGTTTTGAGCAGTCTGTGCACCGATAAGTCTTTCTTTATGCTCCAGCTACTCTGAGGTCATCTTGAGATTCAGTAAAATTTAAGGGAGGCAGAAATCTGTGTTTCGTATCACAATGCATCACTCTTCTTTTAATATTGCAGGGGCTTGTGGAGTATTTATTTTGCTAATTTTGATCACATACATAGTTTGTATAATCTCATGTTGCCACCGTAAAGAAATCACCAGAAAGCCATTTGCAAATGCAGTTTGACAGGTTGGGTTTGATAGTAGTTGCAGAAATCGAACACTTGGTGGCGCCTAATCATCATAAACAATATTAAGGTGTTAGTTTACTTTTTATACTTAGTGAAAGAAATGTTTCAAAAACAAAAAAATTTCTTTCAAATATTTTGCTAAATATGGAGTTTTAAAACTTTTTCTTTGGAAATAATTACAAAGTTATAAAATGTTGCAAATATAAACATAGTACCTGGACAGCAGGCTGGGTGGAGGGGAGAGAAAGGAGAAAAAATGAGAAATCTGTAATAGCAT